>JAHZMZ010003098.1:0-16926 GCA_027743805.1 Lepidocyrtoides sp. E14 | reverse complement strand
GTTTGGATATATTTTAACTGCTCATAAAATATTTTGTCAGAGTGAAAGGCACACACGTGTGGTTAGTCCATTTTTTTCGGGTTGAAAGAATCTCCGGCAGCAATTTTCATCATTCATTTGCCAATTGCCACAATCACATCATCATCATCATCATCAATGGTAACGGTCATCACCAATTAACGTGTGTCGACAGAAGAGAGAGGTGATAGATTTGTAACAGGGGAAAACACATGAGATCAGAAACGAGATTTGAAGGAGTGCATATAATTATTATCATACAGGAACAACATCCTTTTACAGTCAGCACTTTTGTAGCTAGCTCTCTCAAAAATAATATAGATATTTTTTTTTCTCGTAACAAAGTCAACATTCCATATATATAAAATCAATTAAAAGGATTCCATCAAAAGTGTTATATAAACTCTACTCTACTACGCATTTTTAAATAGTATTATTATTATTATCAATACAAATATATACGAACGTACTCTCTCGCGTGGTACTTAAATCACGTCACCATCGTCGTTGTCAACTGTTTATGGAGTTCTACTCTGTTGCAAAAAAACAACTAACAACAATGGTAATAATAATAATGATAATAATAATGAGCAGATTATTATAGGTACATATCAACTTTGTTTATGTAACATACGTTTTATATGTTATCAAGGTTAATGAAAAACAAAAAGAAAAAAAAACATTACTGTCCAACTGAGGCTTCCGAACGGGTGGTTTTTTATGGGAACAATGACAAATTATTATTTTTCTCTGAATAATTTGCATGTACTGCAACAATAAAAGCGGTCTAAACAGGACTCCGACAAGGATAAGACTTGTGTTCTCCAGGCTACAATGTCAATAATACCTTTTTATTTCTCCGATAGCAGTGGCAGTGGTAAAATATTATACAGATTTCCAACCAACTAACGACTCCACTAATTTCTTACTCCATCCAAGTTTTCAAGTTTTATTATTAGAAATAAAGGAAGTGGCAGTGCTTTTTTCGTACTTTATGGCAACTTAAACGCTGCATGGAAAATAACAAAAAATAATATAACCAAGTACTTTTCGTAACAACTAAATGTACTCGAAGACTTGTCTTTGCAGCACCACGCGTATATCATGTAATGTACCTATTAAGGATTAATACGTTAATTATACTCTGTACGCCTACAGCATTCGATGTAGTTATTATTGTACAGCAAATAGTACGCAAGCCGGTGACCTTTACCATTTAAACTTGTGTTTTTTTGTGCCTTTCATACTTTGTACGTCTTGTAGCACTTTGCTAATACTTTGGTAACCTTTTACAACAACTTACTTGACAGTACCTTTTGGCACTGTGAACAAAATGAAAATGTTGTGAAGTACACTGACAGAAAGCTTATTAGCCACACGGCTTTCTTTGTTTTTGTTTTAAATCAAAACTACCAACATCATCAGACATAAATGTTGACATACCGTCAGGCAACGCTCCCAAAGACCACATTAAATCTACAAATTTTCGAGCGGCATAAAGAGAAAAACAGACAATTATATAGACTCAATAGACATTAATATGTTAGAAGTTTATATTTTTCTTCTTCTAATGGTCGATTATTAATAACTTTTACAAATGTTATCATCATCATGTTGGAATCAAACTGGAATTAAGTGAAAGTTTACAATAATATTGTGTACTGAGTTGCAAGGGAAAAGTATATAATGGAAATAGAATTCCTTGCCAAACATCCGCAATTCAAATAAGTGGGGAAAGCGATCAGGGGATGGAATCACTGTAGAAACGTGTACAGTTGTTGCGGAGAAACATCACACTAGCTTAATCAACTCTTATTTTTGGCACAAATGGCACATTTTTAGGAACTCTTTTTTTATGAAAAATCATTATTTGTAAATATTAATGACGTATCCGTGTGTTGCTACGGAGGTAATAAGTTTAAGGTAAAAGGACAATTGCATCTGGACGACTTGACTTTTGGAGTGTTTTCATTTACTCGAGTTGTGGTCAAAAGGACAGTCATTTAAAAACAGTTGGATTCATCGGCTTTTCGACAGGATGGATGTGGACAGGTGTTTAGTGGCTCGTTTTGAACAGAAGTTATAAATACATAAATTTTATGCGTATTCTGGATAGGATTTGTACGTAGTTGTAATACTTATTTGCATGAATATATTGTGGATGGCATGTCACTCAGGTCTTCCGACTTATAATTACATATTTATACCAACGGAAATATCCGATGAAGTTGATGCAAGTGTGTGGCTCACTGCTAATGCAGCGATGAGAATGCCGAAGAAATTAAATTTGCGTTCGTGCCAATATTACTTCCATGGAATGATATTGTGCTTACTATTACTATATCTTGTGTGTTCTTCACAGAGTTTCTCAGTTTTAGTATGCTTTTCCCTTCCCTACCAAAAAAACAGTATGAGCTTTTTTTGTACGAAAACCTTTACAAAAGTAATTATAGAATGGGGCATTGATGCATAGTGAAAACGTGAATTGTGAACATGCATTGTGAATGATTGATGATGAGAATGAGTTAAGTTAGCGACTGGTTAGTAATGTAAGTATACATATACATGGTCTCTATACACTTTTCCTACGTCGTATGTAAGTACACAGAATTATTATTTTTTATACTACGCAACCCAGCAAGTAATGAGGAGTACATAACGATGTAAAAATATAATTAAAAAATATGAAGAATACAATTGACATGGCATACTATAAAATGCATAATCCCTATTACTTGTTTGTTAAGAAAAAAAGTTAATGATCAACACACGACCTATTTATATGAATGGACTTCAGCAGAAATTCGATGCAAACAAACTATCTATAGTAGATAATATACATTGTTTTTACTGAACGAACACCAAGACATAATAAATTAGTTGGACCGCAAAATAATGTAGTGGTGGTAGTAGTAGTAGTAGTAGTAACGAAAAAAGGTAAGTAGTTTCAGTTTCCCTAATTTATAGAAAAAAAAGAAAGAAAGGAAGAAAAGAAAAACAATAGCGACATGTGACAGTAAGTAGAAAATGCTTTCCCCACACGGATTACATATATAATAGATAATAATACGGTTTTTGTGCTGTCAGTTTTATTAACTCATACTAAATACAACGAACGAGCCACAAAGCTAAAACTACTATTGCTTAAACCAATTCTCTCCGAGATTTCTCTTTTTTGTCAACTGCAATTTTTCTTTATACTTTATATTCAATATTATTAGGCTGATAGTAACACTGTGTAATATTTAGATAGGTAATATACTTATAACTTTTTTTTAAATATTAAATTTTTCTCACAAAACACCAACAACAATAATATAGTCTACTACTTTCTTTTACGAAAATGTACTGGCTACAGATAAGTATTACAGTTTTTATAACAGTTGCTTTTGCTTGCACTAGATTTTTTTAAACTTTTTGTGTGATAATACAGGTAAGTAAATAATAGTTTGATACGACTAGTAGTATGAGAAAGTTGGATGTACGATTTTCATTTGTATAATTTTTCTGACAAAGCAATTAGCAGGTTTTCGCTGTTTTTTTTTCTCAAACGTAGGCAAATAGATAGGTAGTATAGGTATGTAATGTATGTGATTTTTTTGCTAATAAATGGTATAATGTCTTCATTCACTATTTACTACTACTGAGATACACAATCAAAAATTAATCGTGGATTATTATTATTATTATTACTATTGCATTTTTGTAGTATATATTTTGATGTAATGATTGTTTTATGTACATAATATGACGCTAATTGTAAGTAATAATAGTTTCTACAAGTTGCTTGTATCTGTGCATCTCTTTCTCACTACACTTCATTTTACTCATTTTAAGTATTTATCATGTGGATTCTTTTGTATTAATAGATTAATAAGAATAATAATAGTAGTAGTACGTATTTACGGTACGGTAATCATCTTTTCTATATATACGCGTTATTGCATATTTTTATTATAGGTTTGTATAAGTGTATATATAAATAAAACTGACTTTTTTTTCAGCTTCTACCTGATTTACTACACAATTATATACGATGACATAAAATATCCATCATGATTTTTTATAACAATAACAACAACAACAGCAACAACAACTGCGATAACGGCAACAACAGCTATTATCTAATGTAGCCACATTTAAAGATAATAATAATAATATTTAATGATAGTGGAAGGTAAAAGAGAGTTAATTTTGATGAAAATATTTAAAATGTTGCGAAATGCATTACCTACCTACATTTTGTAGATTCTTAATGAAAATAATTAAATCTTTGGTACTAAAATGTTGTTCCAGTAGTAGTGGTTTATAAACACAAAGTGTACCTTTGTACGGACCAACTTGGGACTACTTTAAAAAAAAAAACTTGAAAAAAAATGTACTTTGTTAAAATATTGAAATGTTATTTATCAGGTATTGTAGTTGGTTGTAGTATTTAACACTGGCTACTACATTGCCTTAAGAAGCATAAAGCTTGAAAAATAAGTTTGTTCTATGTTACTACTCGTAATGATTCATACTTTTTAGATGGTAAATATTACAGATTCTTAAAGAGCTGAATAAATTCTGTTTGGTGGTAACATGTGTGCTTCTAAAGTGGTGATAGTGGGGGGAGCACGAGAACTGGACAGTTAATTGCCTTTGCTTACCTCGTGCAAGAGTATTCACCACATTTATCTAATAATTGCTTGCTATACAACAACCAGGAATAACATTCAAACACTGTTATTATTAATTATTTATTCATAAAACTGATTCTACGGTGACACTATATTTGTAGTTTGTAGGTTTACGAATAGCTCTTGACTATAAGATAAGTTTTTTCAAATTTCTGGGCAAGATATTTTTTTATCTTTGGATTTCTACCTACTTTCTAATCTATCCTATAAGTCGCTTGCTTTTTGCTTGTTATGATACTAATAAACCTAATGCATGGATGGATATATGTTTGCGCTTAAAATCAGATAGAAACGAATAGCTCTTGACTATAAGATAAGTTTTTTCAAATTTCTGGGCAAGATATTTTTTTATCTTTGGATTTCTACCTACTTTCTAATCTATCCTATAAGTGAGTTGCATATAAACTCATAAGTTTATTGTAAATATTATTATTATTATTATTAGACTACTTGACATGATTTTCGCAACGACTTGGTAAAACAACTCATTCATCACTAAAGTCATTCAAACAATTAGAGAAAGTTTAACTGGAACGGACAATTTGAAGACCTTTTAAAATTTTTCTTGTAAAACATGAACAACACAAGCTTTCGCGGAGTTCACACTCAACTGTTTAAAGAAGTGCAAAGTGTTGGGTGAAAATTTTGTTAAATGCTTCGCTAAATTCGCTTGCTTTTTGCTTGTTATGATACTAATAAACCTAATGCATGGATGGATATATGTTTGCGCTTAAAATCAGATAGAAAATGTAACGTGACGCGGAACGAATTACGCATGCCTAAATTTTCTGCCATTCCTCTTCTACCGTATATAATGCATGTGGCAAAATAAAATCCCAATTATGTGCTCTTAAGTGTGGGAGTGCGGGATATGTTACAATTTAGAAAATACGAAGATAATCTCTTTCGTAATGAAATTTTCAAGCCGTCAAGGGAAGGGTCGTTATGCAGAAAGGTGCGTGAATAAATAAAGAAAAAGCATCGCCATCATCATCATCATCCCAGTTTCCAACGGAATAAGAATATCCCCAAAGCCTTAGCGCCTAAGCCTTTTTAAATACATACTCCATTCCCTCTACTTCAGAGTTACAATGCCGGAGATATTTTTTTCATATTGTAGTTGGTACATACACATAGCGACCATCACTACAAGCTATAATATGCTCTGTGTACTCTAAGTACAGCAATATTACACACTTTACAAATGTACCGAATGGAGCCATAACCGAAACTGAAATCGTTCAACAAAACAGTAAAACCACATTTTCAGACCATAAATTCATGGGAATGATCTAATCGGAGAAAAAAAAAACTTTTCCTTTCTCAAAGGTATTCCCAACCTTTTCAGGTTGAACGGGATTTTTTTTCGTTGCCAGTAATCATCCAAGTTTCATTTACTCTGATGAAATTTTGAAAAAAGGTTTTTATGCGTAAAAATTCAGCTGCATTATAGCAATTTTGCAAATGGTGACAGAGTCACAGTGAACTAGAAATTATTGAACTTTACTACCAAATATTATTATGTGCCATTTATTGTTACATGCATGCATGAGCTTTACAAACTGTCAAAATGTATCCGATGACAATTTGTTTACTGCTCATATAATAATAATCTAGCTAGTGGCAAGTTTTAATCACAACAGTATAATTTTCATATTATGTATTTATAGACGTTTCCTGATTAACTAGACTTATTTCATGTAAGTATACGATCATAAACTTTCCCAAATAAGGGACTAACATCTTATATGGAGTTACCCTCCTGTAATATTTGTTGTTTAATGACTTAATGTCAAAACACTCGTGTAACAACCTCATGTATAGTGTATGTATGAATGTATAGCTACATAGTATGCACTACATGTTCACTTCTAAGCTTATAGTTTACGGGAGAGTTTTTAAGAACGAAATTTGATCAGATCGATCACTTCTCAAAAAAGCTACCTTATTATATAACTACATACGTTCTCTTCTAAATCATCGTTGAACTTGCCGGAAACACAAGTCATCATGTATTCAACGGAATATCCTTTTCTCAAGAAAATGCTTAGAAAAGAAAGAGTAGAATTGCAATCTGAAAATGATTTTCGTTTCTCATCATTTTCTCCTTTTCCTAATACTTTTTTGGGTAATTTCTCAAACTCCAATGAAGTTTCTGGCTCATTTCCGACTTTTAATCAATTGCAGGAGAAAGTGTTTTTCAAAGGATTCCAGTAGCAAGTACAATGGAGGTTAGAATCTTGTTCATGAACAAAATGGCAAATAATGTGCACAACAGGACAGGGAGACAGCGACGCACACACATGATTATATAAAGCACATAATAGTAGTAGTAAGTACATAAGTATACAAACGATAAATAGAATCTGCCTAATATGATTATGACGGAAATGATAGAATAATACTGCGTGCTAATACGAGCTGACATTTGACTTCCGTTTCTTCCCTCCCCTCCTCATAAATATCCCATGGTCGTTCATACAGAGAGTTTTAGTGAGAAAGACAAGAGTGAAGCAATATAGCTGTGCTCATTTTGAGGACAAAAAAAGACAATCATAGAAAGCAGTAAAAATCGTAAATGAAAAGACAGTTATACACTTCATACGATATATATTGTCGGTTCCTCTCTCCATCATCCCACCATGCTACTACTGCTTCGCTTCCTTTTTCTTTTGTCAACCCATGAACCTCCACATCATCATCATCATCGTCACTATCGCCATTTTCTCTCCTTTTGTCGTCAACTCTGAATGTACATTCTCACGTTACATTGTTTTCCTTATTAAACAACATTCCTCTCCTTTTAACGTGCACTATTATGTCTTGTGTATCTTTCCTTATATTCCTCCTCACACACTGAGTAAGTACACGTTTAAAGAAGTAGAAGAAGATATAGTAGGAACAAAACACATGATACTTCATGTGGCTTATTGGAAGCGAGCCATGCCATTTATAATAATATTATTATTATTATTACACGAGGGATGAAGAGTAAAAAAGAAGAAGGGGACATAGTGTGACGATAGTAATATAAATGCAATCATCCTCTCGGAAACGGCTCAAAATTTCATGCTGTTTTGTCTACTTACTTGTACGACTGTACTGTGTAGCTATTATCCTCACAGTGGATTTTCTTTAGAATTTTCAAAATAATATGGCTCTCTGGAATTGTGTGTGAGTTTTAGTGTTTATATCGGTATGAATGAATGTGTTTACATGTAAGTACATACATACATAATATATATTCACGCATATCCATGATAATATAGGCATGTAAATACACAGTGCTACTTGTCGTAGGTATAAGCTTGTCCAAAGTGTTTTTATCTCTTACTCTCTACCGCTCTTCTTCTTCTATTTTCTGTGAACAACTTGAATGAACAAAATGTTTTATGAGTTTACAATATTACTGTTATTATTTCCAAGCTTTGCTCATAGGCTGAGTAAGTAGGTTGCATATTATACTTTCCTGACTCTCCTCTGCTTTAACCTACAACAAGTAAGCCTTCTTCTGACTACTAGTTGTTCCCGTCATCTCTTCCCATGCTCCACTACTGTCATATAACTCGCCCTGCTGGATAACAACGTACAAACTTTCTTTGTCTTTTGAATGCCTGCAAGTAGATAGATATATATGCATTTGAAACGACATCGACGTGTAACTTCATTCTAAAAAAGCAGTCGAGACAATTCATAGTTTACAACTGCACACTAGAGAAAGAACGACCGAAAAGGAAGGATAAAATGAGGGAACATCCAGACGGACACCAACTTGTCGAGAGGGAGAGAAGAAGGAGAGAGAGAGAAAAATCAGCAATGGTAGCAATTTTCGTACATTTATAAGGGAAATGGGAAAGTAATTCTTAATAAGATAGCTATATTATGTAGACAAAGGAACGCTTTGTTTTTGAACGTACCTTCCTTCCTTCCTCTCTCCATTTCTTTTACTTTCCTCTGTCACTCTGTTCTATATATCACTACCACCGCATCACAACATGGTGTGTTTTTTACTGTTTTCTTGCGACTTTCACAACAACAAAATGTTGTTCTTTATTGCTTATCTCTCCTCTCTCTGCAATTGACAATAATGATGGGCCTTCTGCGAAACTGATATTATTTGTGATATCATACTTTCCCATCTCTTAATGTACCTTCCTTGTTATTTTTCTTGCTCGTTCACTCACTCACGGCGAAAAAAAAAATTCTCAAGAAGTAGCGTGACATATCACCACAGCAGAAGAGCATCGTGTTTCCTGCCATTGTGTCCTTTTTCCCCGCTCATGATTCTATATTTTTTTATTCCTTACAATGTATTCAAGTATACTGTGTATATGTTGTTCATGTCTGTTTGCGATCTGGTTGTTATTATTATTGCTTTCTCCTGGCTTCCTCAATTGTGACATGTCAAAGGAATGAAAAGAGGAAAAGTAACATTGAGCACTGCTCTGCTCCTCTGTTTATTTCGGTTTCACCAGTACAACTCAGGACTCCCAGGTCCGATATCATGTCACTCTTTTTTCTTATTATTATTTTTTTTTAGATTTTAACCATTACATGTCCGAGTCTGACTGTTTCGCCTCCTCCATAACTATATCAGTAGCAATAATCTCGTTTGCTCACTCTACCCGGAATCTAGACTATAAAGTATTATTGCCAGTACTTCATGTCAAGTAATGAATCTGCGTAGGTGCTTGCAAGTAGCTTTTTGATGGAGGTGTTTGTACGAAATTCCTTAAAGTACTAGCTACCTTGCCACCTACAAAATGTAAGCTTTTTGATCAATTTTTTTTTTTTTTTTTTTCACAAAAAGTAACAAGAACATGACACCTGAATAGATTGAACTTCTTTTAGATGACTAAAAACTCTACCAATTGTTCTAAGCGAAATATCATGTAACATCATCATCATTCATTATTTTACTACGATGCTTATAGCTTATTCTTTTAATTGAACATGCCAATGTCTAGAAGAAGAAATGAAGACACATTAAAAACTGTGAATTATTAAAACTGCCAAATCTAACATTTTGATTGCCACCACTCTCTTGCAAATTTTTAATACTGGCATTTTTAACATGTTGACAACGCAACTCGAAAAGAAGAAAGTGTGAAGTAGGTATGCATATACATATATGTCAGTATGTATGTATGTTTAAATGGATTGATTGGCAGCCATTATTGCAATTGTGGATAATAACGGGACAAAAAAAAAACTTCTACACACAAAATCTGTTTTACTAAAGTTGTTATTATTTCATTGATTATAGAGTACCCACTATTATCATTACATTAAATGTTGCTACATTAGATGAATAATCTGTTGCTACGTCTAGTTTGTATACTAAAACATCTTTGTTTGTAAGATTTAACGACTATTTGGTAACTTTTTTTTTGACTGTTCCACTCAAATAACAAATCACAAACTAAAAAGGACAGCTCTAGAATAGATTATATATGTAGTTTTTTTTATCTAACACACGGTTCATCATCGTTTTTTTTCTGACATCTCTACGTTTGCTTTTCACTTATCCACAAAGATCGTATTTTAGCAGTTATTCCACCACCATCACTGCTGTTTTCAATACGGAAAGAGTGTAACATTTTTCAAAATGCTTTAGTAAAAGTATTCTTTAAACTTTTTTTTTGTATCACTATTATTTTTAAAGACGCTAGTAGTCCCACTATTCTAAAAAATTTAAATTTCCTATAAAAACGGTGTAATTATGATTATGTTTATTATTGTTATTATTAGTCAGTTTACTAACACAACTATTAAATTTCACTAAAAATGGAAAGTTTGTTTTTGTCACATAGAAAAATACCTGATGACACTAAGGAAGACAATTGACGATAGTTACTGTGTTTGTAGTAATAAATATTTTTTTTAAAAGCTATAACTTCCTCTGATCTAATAGACTAGAAAACTCTAAGACTAAAATTTTCAGTAAGTACTATCGTAATAAATATAACATGTGTGTATATCATAATATATGATTTTTTTGGTTTCTTCGAGTACAAAAAGGGCTTATATTTGTCTGTGTTAGTTAATGAAAGCTTTCATATGATTTATAGTTTCGGATATATATTTTTCCCTTTCACCATGAAAAAATATAATTATATACGTACGACGTTTAACATCTAATTTCTTTGTAATAAATTCAATTGTCTCATCACTATATTGTCTACGATAATAATAATATTTTTAATGTTTTCATGATTTGATAAAATAATCTAGTCGACCCTACACAGTCTGTTACTTTGTTCAAGTCCGTCCCTGACAAAAAATTAATAAATAATAAAAATTCTCCCTATATTTCATTATTATTATTGTACTAACACTTTAACAACTTTTCTACACTTATGTATGTATGTCTAATAAACAACGGGAAGAATATTATATGAATCTCCTCTCTACTTTACCAATCTAAATCTGTCCAATAGATTTTTTATTATTGCTTTAGTCCATGTCATTTTTAGTTTAAATGCATCATAGTAAGTTTCAATTTTCGATATTATCAATTTTATATTTTGTAAGCCACGTTCTGTTTTATTTGAGAAAGATTGAGATTGATCCTGGTTCGATGAATAAAAAGTCTGTAGCAGCCCTTGAGTGTGTTTTAGTAATTTTTTTTGTTTGGTTCTTCATCGAGTACTCACTGATCTACGATTAACTATATAGCTATAGCTATTTATCTAACTAACAAAATACGTTTCTAGTTACAAAAAATATGTCCATTTATTCATTTGGCTTTTTGAAAAAACATCGTCACTCATTTTTTTTTTGGCACCAATCTAAAATCTAAAATCGCACCATACGACTACTTTATAATATGTATCTATCTAGCTATGTCTATATGTATACCCTTTCCATTTGGACAATACTTAATAGCAACAAGCTTCATGATAAATATTATTTGTGCTCCGAGCATACTTTACTGTTGGCAGTGTCACATTAATTGACATGGCGCACAGTATAAAAGTCGTGACGCACACTTGTCCTGCAGTAGAAACACTGTGAAGTGCTTCAGTAGTCTTTTGTTTCTGTCTTTTTAAGTTGGAGATTGTAGATGTCTCATAAAAACTGATTGTGACTATTGATCTAAATGCTATTCTAATAACCGTGTACGCTAACATACCTTACTTCCTTATTCTCAATCTACTCACTACTTAAGTAGTAAAAATCGTTAATTGTACCCATTTTTATGAGAATGTCTGCTTAAAAATGACACACTCGTTGCAATATGAGCATGCTAACTTGTTGGTTCCTTAAAAACGGTACCAGTAGTGTTATTCGTAGGATGTACTACAAACACACACGGAAACCTGTGTTGTGCTACTGTCATCATAAATGACCAATCTTTTTTCACAGGTAATTATTTACTATTATTTATTAACTGTTCTTTGTAAATATTTGCTACACATTGATCTATTTAATCAAATAGATATTATTTTTCTACACTGAATTTTCAAAGTTTCCATAACTTTTGGTTTCGTTGTTAGTTGGCACTCATTTTGCATTTCGTTTTTTCAAAAACAACTACCTAAGTAGTAGTGTAATAATCCCTTAACTGTATTTTGCCCTTTTCCTAATGCTTCACCTAACTGTACTGTAATTTTTCAAATTTATCTGCAAAAACACAGAGTGTCTAGTTTAAATTGAATGAGCCTTAATTTACAACATTGATTGAATTATTTGTTATTATTTGGCATCAGCTTCACCTTGGTAATTCTAAACATGACCTTTATCAACTGCTAAATTTCATCTACTATACATTTCACTTCCACTTATTATATTTTTTACCACTTCAATATGTACCTACCAGGACGTATGATACAGCAATGTAAATTCTTAGCATTTACCTCTGGTCACTGTATTTCAAAGTCAATAGCAAATTTTAACGTCTCAACGCTCTCCATTTCTACCAATTAATGTCTAGATTAGATGATGTACAATGATAACCTAATTGCTAAATATGCAAGTATGAAATGAATACTGAGTAATGAACTTACATTAATAAATTGTTCCATATAAAAGCCAAAGTATTAATATTATGCACACACGCGTCAGCTCATTTTAAGTAAGTGCTCACATTAGAAAGAAAACCTATCATCATAATTTAACAGACATTCTGACTTACCGAAAAAACGAACCTTCTTTTTAGACAATCTGCATAATTACTATTATTATTATTTAGAGCTGTTTCTATGATAATAATATTAATCACTATCTAGAATCTATAAACTAGCCACTATAGTGTGTATAGTATATGTATGTATTTTTTTATTATGTACACTCGTCGTAAATACTGCCATCCTGTGAGGTATAATACATACTTTGTATTTATTTGAAATAGTACAAAATGCCTTCAATATTTCACGAATCCTCCTTTGCCAACCTTTTCATTTTGTCGTTGATAAAATATTACCTCCTTTGTCTTCGTTTACTACCTTCCGTTTACGGCTCAATTATATTATCATGGTCAATTATAGGGTTGCCTGCATTATGTTCTTTATGATGAGGGTCAATAATATCGCAACAATAATAATAACAACATGGAATGGGAATTGATATTATTATTACCATTATCATTACTCTTGCTTAAATTCATAAAAGTCACTTTCATGCTAGATATACTTTTTAAACTGAACTTCCTGCTCACTTGTCTTTCTTGTTAAAATACCGTATACAGAATGATATCATTGTTCATGTGTGAAGCAAAACGCGCGATTCAGTAAATTATAAACAGTTACATAATATTTATTATGCATGTACATTTACCAGCCAACTTTCTTTTTTTTTTTGGCCGAGTCCTTCTAACTGGCTTGTTTGTGTGCAAATGAGCCCATGAAATTTTCTCCAAGTTAATCCTAATAATAAATAAATGCACGGTCCACGTGAAAACCGCAGCAACCGACTAAGACTAAATAAACCTAACGAAACCACTAATTATACAATTTATCTACCTTTTCCCTTATAATTAATAAAATGTGGTAGACAACAGCTTTTGGCTTGACTTGATGACAATGCTGATATTACTAGTAACGACAATAATAATGATATGAATGTATAAATACTTATACAGAAAGTATGCAGATATGTAAATATGTGGTACAATGCACTACATCATCATCATCATCATCAGTGTATGTGCTCCGTGGTCGTGTCGTAGTAGCCGTAGCAGTAGTAATGGTAAAAAAATTTCATACTACATATTTGAAAATGATAGCGTCGGTTTTTCTGGTATCATCATCATCAACGACAAACGCTGCTACACTGTATCTTTATAATAAGTGCACTAAGCTACTCTACAAAATACTTGATTTCCTCTAAGGAGCGATAAAAGTGTATATACTTTTTAAAAGATTATTTTGTTATTACTATTACCTAGGTACATAACATATACCTGAGTAACACACACATGGGTAAAATATCTAAGTCCTTAGAGTTTTTTTCCCTTCTTTCTTTTAGTATACGTGTCATCACAATGGAGAAAGTATTTTTTATATACGTTTTCTTTCCTATTGTTGTATTACTTTTATGTTTTCTTTCACAGAAAAAAAATCGAGTCTGGAAAACTTGTGTAAAGACGATGGTAAAACTCTTCTCTTTTTTTATTCACTCATCATGTCTCACTTTTCTTACTTCATTTTCTAAAGTATATAGCGGGCTGACTATTATGGAGGAACAACAAAATGCCCAAACTATTACTCTTATTATTATTATTGCAATACGATCCTGGAAATTTAGACGGATTGGAGATAAGACGGACTGAATTAATTCACTTTCACAATAAAAAGGATAATACACATTATTGTGCACATCTTGTAATTTGTGTTCATGTATGTAGGTAAGTATATTTATGTTTTGTATGTGTGTGTACATTCTGCTGGATATTGCTTGAAAGAATGGACGATTAATTATATTATAGTTTTTTTCCCTCTTTTCCCTTCAAAGTAATAGTAACAAAGTCATATAATCGTTAATTAACTCCCTGCTGCTGCCGCTGCTACTACTGCTTGTTACTGGATAATGACGAGAAATCGTTAATTGTCTTATTATGTTTCTTTCCCTCTCACTCATTTTTTTTTTACTTTCCTGGACATGCACATTCCCAGTAATGCTGATGTGTAGTTACTGTCATTCCCCATTACTTTTTTTTTCTTTACAGATAATAATCCAATTTTTCTCTTTCATTTGTTATTATCGATTGGCTTGTAAGTTGTTCTACGTTACTGCCAAACTAACTATTTAATAGATGCGGAAAGTTGCTTTGTCACTGTTTTTAGTGGTTCACTACTACAAACCTACTACTCTGGTTAACTTTGTCCAGTCTACTATTTTATGTAGTAATAATTAAATACTTCTACAATGACAACAACAGTAAAAAATAAATGGTGAACCAGTTGTCGAAAGTTAAAGTAATAAATTAAGCTGCCGCTGCTGCTGTAGTCATAATGATCTGCATCATTAATAGCATTTTTTTTTGTTCATGTAAACAATAAGAAAAAAATGGTAGCGCTGATAAGGACTGATTTACATTGGTTTTCTGATAGTCATTTTTTTATATCCTTTTTTTATAAAAGTCTTTATTAAACTCAAAAAACAATTTCAGAGAAATGCTTGCTTACTCTGAGAGGAAGATACAAAAAATCGGGGTATTTTTTTCTTCATTCTTAATGAATAAATAGTAGTACTAATTTACTCAGTCGTGTATAGAAATTAATTAATTAAAACTGACCAGTAGTGTTGGCGGACGACTGAAGAAAATATAACCTCGACCTGAAATTATTCCATTATAAAAATCTTGACATCTGCAACTTATTGTAGTTGTAGCAGTAGTAGTAGTAGTAGTAATAATAATAATAATAAATATTGTACGCGTATCATACGGTTATGTATTATAATTGTCTTTTTTTAAAACTTATCGGGAATCTATAAGTAAAAATAATAATAACATGCGTTATTCATATTTAATTAGGAAAACGTCTGTTGTCGCGTATACAGTGATACTTCTTTTTTTTCTTCATTAGGTAAATCCGTACGCATTATTGTTTTTTTTATACAAGAAAGATCATCTTTGAATCATCACAACTCTTTTTTCAAATCTCATATTAGATTGTATTTGTAGTTTCTGCCAGTGACACCTTTTTCAAACTGTGTAAAAGCGTCAAATATATATTTTTGGCCTGACAATGTTACTAAACAACGGAGACTTGTGTTAACCATTACCACAAACGTAATACAACCTAAACACTGACTGAACAAGAGATTCCTCTTTTATAATTTTGTTTTGTTACAGCAATAGAATAGTAAAACTTTGTCGCTACCAGAAAAAGATAATAATAATAATAGGTACATATGGACCTAAAGATAAATACTGATCTTTGTCGTTTTTATGATGCATTCAAAAATTTTATGTACAACCCTTTAAAAATGTTCAGATCAAGAGGATGTGTAAATTACATAAAAAAAGATTTTTTCCCTTGCAAAATACAGGAGCACCATGCGAATGACGTGAAGTTATGCATGCAGTAGTAGTAGTGTGTATGTCTTTAAAGCGTGAAATGTTGACATTGTCTCTACCTTGTCAGCAACACTTTCTTTCTTTTCGTCTTTCCTTCACTTTTACTACCACAAATACATGCATGGTATGGTTGAGTGAATAAACTGCATGTTCAAATATTGCTGTCGAAATTCTATCACGCACATTTTGCGTTTTTGAAGCAGTATTTAGTGATTGTATACAAGTTAATTGTTCAATTTGAAGAGCTGCTTAGTGCTCTTCACAAGCTAAGTAGTATTATATATAGGATTGAAGCAGAGCTGGAGTCTAACTTCCACTCTTGTCAAGTCGATATCCTCAATCCATAATAATATGATATTCATTATGTATTTTTTTAGTCTTTCTACCTGTTTTGAAGAATCTTTCGTTCAAATCCTGCTTATGTGGATATATGTATGTAGGTATATATATACAAATTTGGTAGGTGTGGTATATTATTCGTTTATGTGTGCATACTGTGTATGTAATACTGAGTTTTGAATTGCTTTCGTCAAGGCATATTTTTTGGTTATCCCTTTGGTGCAATAGTATTCAATTGTAGTTTATATAGCCTGAAGCTTTTAACGACAATGCAACATTGTCCATCGTAAATGTGCAGTACATAGTCAATATTTTCTGCAAGTCTTCATGGTTTAGTTTTGATTTATGACAGTTATGGATGTTTAA
>JAHZMZ010003097.1:0-20645 GCA_027743805.1 Lepidocyrtoides sp. E14 | reverse complement strand
TTATTGGTGATAAAATGGTCGAAAAACTGGTTGCCCCACCCGTAGACTCTACTTGTTAGTGTATATTTTGCGTAACGATTTTGACTTTTTATATTAATATCATGATTTGGAAAATCCCTACATATGAACGATTATGAGCTATGATGAAATGGTACGCATATTTGCTTCCAGTTCTTTTATTGAAGTTAGTTAATTACGGCGCAGTAATTTAATCATTGAAATCCAAATCGATGCATTGGTTGCTTTTATTGCTAACTTATACGTGTATGTACTAAAGAAATTTTGGTTTGCTCATTTTCATGCCACTTGTCCTCCTTTCTTAAGTAATATGTATTTATATTGGCACCGTTTTTTGCTGATCTCAGTTTTTACATTTACCTCATGATTAGGTCAGGTAAATGCTCAAAATTGTAATAGGCCTATCATGTTGCATTGACATCTTATCTTATAAACCCATGTATGTATTATATACGATAATATACAAAGGTGCTGTGTAGGTCACTGTTAGTTAATAATGTTTTGTGCAAACATTTTGTGTTTTTTCCATAAAAAACTGTTCCTAACTCTGCGACATTTGTTTACCCCTTCATGTAAAAGGTAGGCGTAGGAGTGTCAAAATGCTTTTCAAATCATCAATCATGCTATTTGGTGGCCTCCCCTCTTCACTTGGTAAAATATCAAACACAAGCGATGATTCTCAATAATGTTATTAGCTGCAACAAAGACTGCAACCACATCACATTGCTGCTATTCAGATGATTGGTCAATCTTGGATAATGAGTCACTTAATAGGATTTTCAATGCCTTAATGAAATTATTACATTATGTCGATCCTATTATTAGCGGAGATTTGACACATCGTAAATCGTATTTTAATTCAAACTCACGCTGAGAGCATTGTAAAGGTGTTATTTGTAGTATTTGCTTGAATTCAATGTTATTTTTTGTTGTTGACCAACAAGCTACATGGATGCACTTCAAGAATGATACTATTTTTCACACACTTTACGTTTTGCCTGTATTCATGCATGTTCGTGAGCTGGGAATCATTCTTTGAAAATCTCTCAAGTAATTATCCTCTCCAATTTTCTGCTTGACTGACCTCCTGTCGACATCAAAAAACTTGAGTAAGGGATTGTCAATACCACCAAACCAATAATAGTTAACACTTTTTTTTAGCAGACGATATATTGCTCACAATAACTTTAGACAGCAGCGTATGCAATATGAACTCAGCAGTTTTTTAAAAAAAATTTGCACCATTGTCTCATCAATGAATTGTTGATATCTCTTTCCACGCCTACAGAAGAGTAGGACTCTAAGAGTGTTTGAAAAAATTAATCCTTTTCAACAAAGTCCTAAAATGAAAGAATTTTTGTCATTTCATTATGTGTACTTAATACTAGCAGTCATTTATTGCTGTCATTCGCATTCGTACTTGTATAGCTTTATTTATGAACGTATGTCACAATTTTGCAACAATATCCTGACAGAATGCGTGTGGACAGTTCAAGAAAGCCTAATTCAAATCTCAAAATAGATTTCATGGATTAAGTACTAACTGACATATTTTCAATTTTTACATTGAATTTTGAAAACGGACCACTTTGTCACCGTCCCGTTGCATATATTTATTTGTATCCAAATTGGCCGATGCTTTCAAGTGTATAAACAAAGATAAAACTCAATAAATTTGGTTAGAGTTTTGGCTTTGGCCGTTGCTAGTTTTATTTCACAATATTTAGGCTACATTCACGTTAGATGGTTTTATAATCTACGTCAGCATGGTGCTGTTCGCTACGTCATTAAGTTTTTTGTGTAAAATCAAATGTTCTGGTTGAATGGTTTTCTATCTCTGTCTGATTTGAGGCTATTATATATTTGCTTTGTTGTCTACTCTTTGTATCGTCTTGAGTCAAAAGCATACTTCAATAGTCAACAATAAACAAGATCTAATGATTTTCCACTGACTATTAAACGAAAGGGACATGAAGCGAGTTGTAATTTTATGATGCAATTGGCTCAAAGAAAGTGTAACGGATGCGATGTAACATATTTTTTTTATGCATAACATATATATTATTTATGCTTACTTTTTTTTAAATAAATGATTGTTGATAGTTTACGCACATTAAGGTGCTACTACTGTTAACAGACTGTAGAAATCTCGTAGCAGAACAATGTCACATTTTTGCGCATGTATGTACCTATAGATGGATCCAAAGTCAATGAAAAGTGTTTAAAAGCTCGTATTATCATTCATATTACCAAACAGTTTTTCTGGCATTGGTGTGTAAAAAATTTGTGATTTTAACACTCTGACTCTGAGGTTATAATCATTAGTGGTGATGATTATTATAATAATTGCAGGTGCGTTTGTAGACACGAATATTGATGAAATTGTCATCATCAATGCCTACCTACATTTAAATTAGGATGTATCCAATACAAATATGCGATTATAAATTTATCTGTTTGTTTTCTTTTCATCTACGAGCATTTCTTCTATTCTCAAACAAAAAAAAAACAATTGGGTACATAAAACAACAGTAAATGTCCAACCAAACAACAAATTATTTTTTTTGCGTTATCAATTCAAATCACATTATGATTTGTTTGACTTGACGTGACCTCCTCTTTATGGGAAAGGTCAAACAGAAATTTTATAATTACGATGGCTTAAGTTAATAGAAAATATATTCTTTCTGTTGTCGCTTGTATGGAATTTTTTGTCTGGATTCATTTAGCTAAATAGGTACTTATTCTAGCCACAATTTATTTAATGTACCTAATAATGTAATTTTAATTCTTGTGAACACTTCAGCATCTTCTTCATTTTTCAGATTAGTATTTAAATGCAAATAAATGTTAAATCAAGCAGAAAATTAGCAAAACTACGTTCTTCCTTTTTTTGTCTGTATAAATTTCAGCATAAATATATTAACCCTTAACCTTTACAACGTTTTTACACAGCCCATTATTTTTACGATGACACGCACGTCTTGATGCATCATAAAAGTTGATACGAGTGACTATTCTTTATGTCTTTATTTTTTAAATGTGCGTGAAGTAGGTATAAAGTTTCCGCAATAATGCCAACAATACTGAATGAATATTAGCTGTGTACGTTTTGGAAAAAAACAATGTCAGTAAGCACAGCGGTAAGCAAAAGCTTACTCATTCATTTAATAGCCTGGTCTAATCATCAGTATTTATTTGTGAGTCTTTACTTTGCTAATCATTATAATGCGAAGGTCACGTACTGTCAGGTAAACAAAGGTCCTTTTTGCTGCTGCTGTTGACTTATTGACCATCCACATCAATCGTTTGTTTTATCATTAATACAAGAGTCGCAGCCAGAATAACAATAAAAAAATCTATCTGCTGAGCATCACGCATCCATGCACAAAATCATTGATTTGCTCGTTGGCTTCTGTATGTTTGGCGACTTTGGCGTGTCTTCAGTTAGTTTGCTTACGTCAGTTTACAGTTACTTGTACTTTTGGTTGTAAAACCACATTTTGTTTTTCTTACGTTTTTATCAATAAAACTGCGAAAATAAAATTTATCAATGGATGGTTAGATAAAATATAAAAATGCACGCTGCGTCTACCACCGATTGAGAATCTAAGGCTTTAACGTGCACCCAAGGAATATATTGTTGCATTTTCATTAATGAAATGCAATCAAAAAAAGTAAGAAGTAGATTAAAAATAATGTAAAAGAAGAGCAATTTAGTTATGCAAGGCTGAAAGAGGACAAAAAAGCTTGGCTGCACATGCTGTTATGTCAGCAGTATGAGGAGCCTAGCCCTACCACCCACCCAGATTGATATGGTAGAAATAATAAAGTAGTTTCATATCATGATGACTTGATGACATACCTATTTTTCAATTGTAGATCAATTGCTGGGCAGCATAGTGGAAAGGTGCATGCTAAATCAACTGACTAATTTCATAGGTTAACCTAGCCTAAAACAAATAAGTCCATGAATCATCACAATGCAGTAGATAATACAGTATGCCGTTTTCCACGAATTGATCGAAATGATTTGATGATTGATTACTACTGATCGATCATGAACTACTGCACTCTGTACTGAGTACTGACACAAAAAGCATGAAAATTATTATTATTCCATGCATGGTGAATTAGATTATGTTTCCGCTAGTACGGATGACTGACTATGAAATGCTTTTGTTTTCTATTTTTTATACAAACCATGCAGAAACATCGCTACTAGTAAAAACATCTAGTTAACGAGTCATCATCACTTTATCAGTACTTTTTTAGTTTCGCAGTTAGGTTAATCTACCAAAAGAGATGCCTTTTACATGCCCCGAAACTTCTAAGACAGAACTGTGGCTCAATGTGCACCGGCTCAAGTGCAGGGTGATCGAAGCCCAAGTTCGATTCCTGGTGACTTCTGTGCAGTTGATGTGATGCTTATGAAAGGCAATAGTTCATCTGAACCAAAAGGGAAGATATTTATCCACGCTGATCTTCTCCAGAATTCACTTTTGCAATAGCACTTTGATAATCCCGTTAAATTACGATGTGACATTCATCCTCACACTTTATTCTTTACGCATCATGTCCCTGGTTATAGGCTATAGGTATTACCATTTTGTCATTGAATGTATGAAAATGCTTACAATAATAAATCATGAATACCTAATTAGATGAACAAAATTCGAAAAGGCTTTTACACAAATGCAAAAAAAATCAAGAATACCGTGAGGTTAATTGTTACTTTATCGAGTATTTTAATCTACAAGGTGTTAATTAGTTATGGTCTTGTATTCTACAGCACTTTAGTTAAAATATGTTTTACCTTGAAATGTGATCATCTTCAACTTATATTTATTTATGTACAATGCTCAACATTGACCACTGTTTATTTGACATGTTCCATGATGTAATACTAGACCAGCAAATGCTAGTAAACATATTATGTCCATTTACAATGCTATTAATAGCTAGTGGATTAATCCATTCTCAATAATTTTATACAATCTTTGTTACGCTCACAGTAATTAAAAAAGTGAATAGACGATTAAAAGACTTTTGATCGTGGGAAACTGGAGGCGAAGGGTGATTACTATATCATTTAATTTGTTGCTCCGTGTAAACCTTGTACTTCCCGGTTGTAACATTGATCATGAAATAAGATTAGTAAAAAATGCGACTTTAACCAAAGATGACGACCTACATATATCCAACTTGATCCCATACGAAAGAATTCTTTTTGAATCTAATGGTATCTTTTCACATCTAATTCTGCGGTGCACTACGAGAACAGTGGGCGATGAAGTTCACATGCCCAAGAAGAGACACGCGTCCTCAATAATGACGATGCTGCTGATTGCTAACCCATGTAATTATCATGTTCGTGGTATTGATTTTATCCGCTACATTTCCACGATATTTAGTTACTTAAATCAAATAAACAATAATCGTCTTTGCAGAATGTAAATGTCAATGTTTTTCGAGCAAGTACAACTTGTTCAAATGTTGATAAACACAGTTATGTGATATATGAACTCGTATGAATAATTACTAGATATGCATGAAAAACATAATTTCTGTTTAATTTATCAATTATTGTGCGTTTAATCTTACTTTCAGTGCTTTGTTTCATAGCCCCATTGTTGCTGGTATTTTGTCCTGTAGCAAGAGCAGCAGTAGCTGCATTTGCACCTCCTCCTCCATTGTTTAATCCAGCAAGAAGGGCCAACTGTTGCAAATTCAAGGATTGCCGTTTCGTACGATTCAACGAGGTCATGGCATCCTCCAGCTCTTTTGTTGAAAACGAGTCACTCAAATTCTTAAACAAAGCGTCATTCATTAGAGCGGCAGATGAAGGGGCAATGGTACCTTCCTTTTCTGTGTTCGTTGCACTTCCACAACTTAAAATCATCACGATGACCGTTATTAAAAGGGTGCCCGTCGGGCCAGATGAGATCCACACTTTTGACGTCATTTTGCTTCTTTTAATTGAAGATGGCATGATGAAAGTGTATAATTAGCAAAATGTATAATATGTAGATAGATAATTCAGAATTTGAAGATGGACCCTTAAAACTATTTTTGCCAGATTGCAAGCCAATTCATTTGGAAAGTTTCCTTGTCAAATCACTAGGAGCTTCATTTTCTCACACCACAAGCTCATTCTACTAATTGATCAATGACACCTGCTAACAAAATAGGTATTGCACGACCAAGCTATAAATGTCTAACAGAAAAGTTGTAATTGTGTGACTAATTCTTGCTGTTATCACTTGAAAAAGTGTGGAATAGTGCAAGTGAATTGTTGTGTGTATCAGGGTCAATGCAACAGTTTCCTTTTACTTCTTTTGCAGCAATTTTTCACAAGCGCAGTAAGTTAAAGCTAAAATGCAACAATTATGAACAAGCACTGATGATTTGCTTGCAACAACAGTTAAAATATTTATTAAAATGTTGGAAATAATGACAAAACTGCCAAAATATGAAATATTAGAAGTACTGTTTTGCCATCACACAACAAAAGTAATTTTTTACACAATTATTATTGTGTAGCCACAAAAGCACACTTGATCACAAAAGAAGATATACATTAATCTTCAGTGAAATAGTCTATTACTAAAATTGAAAAATAGCAATGACTCTCTCACTGTTGTTGTTCATCTGTCATTCTGTCAATGATTGCTCTCTGCCAAAATTTGTCATGAATCGTTTCAGGAATCCGAATTGACAATAGAAAAAAAGTCTCTACTTGTTAGGTCATTATAGGCTCCTCTTCATTTTGTCATTAGGTCAACCTTTCATAATTTCACAATAAAAACACTGCAGTTTGATGAGCACTGAAACAATATTTAGCAAGTGCCAATCACAATTTACGGAATAGTTGAAATTTTGTTGCACCAAAAATTTATAAACCGTAATCCAATTTCAAAATAAATTTTGAATTAATCTTGTCAACAAAATCTGATAAATTTTGAGTTACGCACTGTCAAAAGATGGGATTATTAAATTCCTTCCAAATTTTGATAAATTGCATGTTTAGTGATGCATGCATGCAATCACTGCTCTATGTTTTCGATTGTTATCCGTTGAGCCAGTGATATTGTATTTTTGTTTCATATATACATTCACTCGAAGGGGAAGCCAGGTGCGAACTAAAATTCACTAAATAACTTTTTTTTGCTAAGGAGTGAACAAAGTCAGACTAGACAGTAGTAGTGCAATGCAACAAAAGAATAGTCAACTTGGCGATACATCTATAGTCCCTGCATGGTCATATAAAACTAAAGATTTACCTTTACCTGTTGCCGTGTTTCTTTTTACCTACAAGGCGCGCACTTATAATAATAGTACAAGTACTCTGATTACTGTTTGTACAAAAGTTATAGTTTAACTTTTTTAATGAATGAGCATGTATTGTACTCAGCCAGTACAAGTTAATGATATCATGGCATGTATCAGGATCAGAGAATAAAAGCCAAAAAGTACTTGTTGTTGCCTATGTATATATGTACATGTTTGTTGATTTCTTTATACGATGAATTGTGATAATAACGTTGCTGCTACTGCACTGCTAGTTCACAAAATGCATTTATTGATAGCATTTATATTAAAATGAGCATCAAAGCTTTCATCCACTTGCAATCTTATGCCTCTGTATGTAACTTTGTTCTTTTACCCAAATAGCAAAAGTATTGAGAATGAGAGTTGTCTTCGCTTGTTGTAGATTAATTTTCGTACAGTAGATAGTTCAGCATGAACTTCCCTTTAAAAAAAAGAACTGTGGAAAGGTACTTCATTTAAAGTATGTATAAAACATTAAAGTGTGCAAGGCATTGCAATTTGCCTTGTCTACTTCGTTAGCTTTGCAAACAAGACTTTATTTTTGGGACTACTGCATAAGAATATTTAAGAAACAATGACGATACGAAGACAAAGATAACATATCTGCCTAAAGGCTCGACAGGACGGATGTATTTTGCAAACTTGATATTCATTGCAGTTAATGTTTGTTGTGGCTTATCTTACCGATCTACGTGTATACTTTTGACTTTTATGCTATAAGACCTTCTATCCTCTCTATTCATCCATGGGCCAAACACCTTTTCGGCAAGGAAGTAAAGTGTTTTTGTATTTATTTCACGTTACATGGAAGCGTTAATAAAATATTTTTAGGTTCGTTAATAAGTTTACGAAATATGGTAAGTTTTTTGCTGCCATCTAAATTTGAAAAAAAATATGCAAATGCAAAATCTAATACAAATTACAACTTCTACTGTAGAAATATGCATACCTATCCATTCAACGCATTCAAGTAAAATCAACATTTCCCATTCCCATTTGATTGAGTAGTCATAAAAGACATAAATGTGTCAAAAGAAAATTTTCATATGAAAATTGTGACTACGGCTTCAAATGATGCTTGTTTGTACGTTGTATGAGTTCTTTATTTAAGAGGAATTGAATGAAATAAATAACTTCGTCTTCTTAGCAATTTTAGGCAAAAAAAACAACTATCGGAATTTAAGAAGCAGGAGCGAAAGTTAATGTCTTTCGCGACCACGAATGTATGCTTAAATTTTTAATGTTGTTGTGCTTGTTATTTTTCTTTTCGTTGATAATAATTGGCTCGGTTTGGGTTTGTTTGTATAAGATAGGAATTCAATGGGGGTTTAACCACGTGTTAGCGAGACAGATTACGGTTTTGGGATGATAGGACACGTAACAAAATTTACCAGAAAGCTGAAAAGAGATTATATAGGTGATAATGGCAGCAGTTAGTAGTTATGTGATGTGGCATTTCTTGTGTTGGTATGAACGGAGGTAGGAAAAATAACGTGGTAATTTAATGCTATTGTGATTTTGCAAATTTTTTTTGAAAAAAATGCATACAATCGTGATGAAAAGTATCATCATTTCATGATATTGTTGGTGAATTGCAAGATGAGTCGGCATTGCATGCATGCTGCAACTAAAGCGAGCAATTTCTCCACAAATAAAATGTGCAATGAAATGAAAAGCTTTAAAAAACGAAAATTGTTCTGAATCATTACCAATCTTCACCATGTTTTTACTATTTTTACACTTAAATTGAAATGAAAAGTAACAAAAAACTATCATGTTCACAATAAGAAAGGGATTACGTTAATGATAAGGGTTACGATGATATCGAAAAATGAGGTCAACCAAGCACATAGCATATTAAGCAAGCCTGTTAAAGTAATCCAATTCTGCTTCAGCATTCATAATATAATAACCTAACAATAAAGATAATTTGTGCAGTTTAGAAAATCATACAGTTATGCTACACATAATTTTGAATCTGGACTTTTAGAAAAATACTGGTTTTGAAAAATTTATTTGACAACTTCCTAGTATGAATATCATTATGCGTAAAACTGCTCAAAATTTCACCCATGTATGGCTACAAATTCAAATTGAAACGTCATACCCGGGAGAAGTCATTTTAACTTGCAAAATCGTAGCAAGCTATTTTATTGAGTTAAAGTCGCATATTATAATGAGTGATAGTTGACAGTTTGAGGTTTCAAATAATAAGTATCCTGTATCTCAAAGGTGCAATGCACTCTTTTCAATAAAAAAAATGATGTCAATGCATTATTTTTCAGGTTATTATTTTCTCTCCAACGATCCCAGCTCAGCACAACTTTTCTTTTTGTCACAAGACAATAGTCATCGAAATCATAATGACAGCTCTTATCGTTTTGAATAAAGTCGTTTGTCATATTTGTCTTTTTGTGCTTGCTGATACTGATCGTCACACTGAACACTATAATTTAAATCTAACTAATACACGCCTTTATTGATAGAGCGATGTAATTCTAGTAAGTAAAAAATATAAAAATTATAGTTAATTAACTTCTATCTGTTATATTATTTCTTGTGAGAAAAATGGAAAACGAAAACAGGAGACGCGACTAAAAGAAATATTCACAAGAGAGCAGAAACTTCCTCTCCTCTCTCCTTTCCTTCCTGTTAGCGACAATAGTAGTGGATTAATTTTCATTCAACAATTCAAACAAAGATGATGACTTGCATTTTTACCTACATATACTTAGCAAGTAGAGTTCATTTGGTGTGAACTAGAAACTTGATAAAATATTTTCATGTAATTGACATACAAGTCCTTAAGTTGAATGGTACAAGCAATTAAATACATAGGTATATTTTCTCGCAAGTGTTTATTGTTGCTACCTATGTATAAGTGCATAGCCTATTTTTTATTCATATCTGACTGAACTTTTGCAAAACCTGAGAACTAGAACTATGTATTTTTTAATTCCCGATGCAAACCATGAGCAATGATCAGGACATTATCCTACAATTCAATAGCCATTCACTACCGCTTGCGACAATTTTATCCGGATGATGTAAAAGTACATGTTTAACTTCATTAAATTATGTTGCAGGCAATACGCACCAAGATAAAATGCGATTACTTTTTCTGATAAGTTGACAAGCACATAATATAAATTCCGTATGCATGTATTTACGCATAGTAAAAATTGTAGAAATAGAAATGAGCCAGCAACACATCCTTGTACCATTATCCACTTGATTTACGATTATTACCACCATCTCAAATCGCGATAATACACTACGCAAACACAAGAGAGCTTAAGAAACTGGACTATGTATATGAGGGAACAGAGTTGGTCATCGTTAACAAACTGGCCATAATTACTTGTGTATGCTTGTTTGAGGAGCTGTTGACAACTATGAATCATATTAGTTTTGAAAAATCTCTCTAATTTCGGAAATGGTTTATACATTAATTATGTGTTTGCTTTTAATTTTCAAAAGAAAGCGTGAAATAAAAATGAAAGTCAACACAGGGCGGCTTTTGAAATACATGTATAAAAAGTCCCTCCATGATATGTGCAATGTCAAATAATAAAAATCAATAATTGATGTATGTAGCTTTGAGTTATAATTTAACTTTACATTAAAATATTGCTCGCGTCACAAGTAAATCAATATCCGACTCTGTTCGTGTCAAATGTCAAGCCGTTAATCAATATTTACTGATAATCATTGTTCCTCGAGGCTACTTTTGGTTAGTAAAATCAATTGACTATCACCGCTACTGTTATATAGCCTTGATGACACTGAACAGATTTCTATATATTTCCTGTCCGACATATACATCGCCTTTATTTGCGAAACCCATACATAACAAAGTTTATAGTTGTGTAAACTGAGATTTGCTCATCACCTTTTACCTAAACTAAACAATTCAATCATAGATGAACGGAAATATTACTACGCATTTTACACGCATTTCATTTTTCAAGCCTCGCACACCGCACCATATCCAATGTGGTCCATCTTTGCAATAAAAATATCAATGAACTAGCAGCATGTTATACCAAAAGTTAACATACCAATGTACTCTTCATGCTGTGACAATGACGCTTGGAGCGTCAGCACCAGTTTCCTATTTAAAACAACGCCCAACAACTCCAACCTGGAGTATTCAGCAAATCACTATAATTCATTGATAGCGTGTCAAGCCACCACACACAGAACAAGAACAAGTGGCTATAATAGTCAATAGTTAGCTCCAAGCAATATAAAATGGTTGTTGGTGGCATCGTCGTATTAATGTCATGCACATGTTAGGTTGCACTTTTTTTCAGAAAAGTTACCTACCTCGCCTATTAAAGAATTTTTGTCCCTTAAGTTATAGATCCTTTACAAATTCGCCTTCATTGCATTTCTATCGTGTTTGATGAATACACCTCTTCACGTGGAAGCGATACGAAAGGTAAAGTCAGTTTGAGTCAGTTCAGTTTGGTTGGATTCGTCAATACCACCAACGCTAAAGTACAAGGCACGCTTACAGTAATGATAATGAAAACGATATTATTTTCAGACCTATCCCATACCAATTAGTATAAGAAAGGAAAAGGAGATGACATTACATTGATCAATATGGCCATTTTTATGATGCGGCAAAGAACATTGCATTTTTCTACAATCTATCCGCGCCCATATAATCGCTCTACATCAGTTGCAAAAATGCACCAAATGGCTAACCAACAGCATTAACCAAGAAAACTAAAAATCTTTATATAATGATAAAATAATAGAATTGTGTGTCGGAATAATAACAGTTTTGCATTGTGTGACGGAAAGTAGTAGGTTTTTTTGAAGCTCTCTCGTCCAACAACAGGTTCACCTTGACAAAGAGACGTGTATGTAGAAACGTAAAGACGAAATTGAAGAGACAGAAGCGTTTTGTACGTTTAACATTACTATCAAACACCTATTGAACTTTGATCATAAACTCACAAATATATTATGCACAGTGTTCATCTTTGCGTTTTGGCGATGACTACATATTGGGCAGTTTGGGTTAATCTGAATCATTATAATTGCTGTATTCACTTACATTAGCATTATTATAGTATGTAGTGCACTGTACTACAATTCTTCTGACTCTTCATGATAATAACACTGTTGGAAAACTTAACATGATGATGCGACATGAAATAATAATTACAAGAGCATTTTTAATTTTAACTTGTCACACTACTCCTGGATTTTTACATGGAATGGGGCTGTTTTTATGTGTAGATATGTAGGGATTTATAATTGTGCAGAATGCAAAAAGTGCAATAAATCGAGCCAAACTTTTTTACTGATTGTGAATCGATGAATATAATTCTGACGCTGCTGCCGCCTGGACTGCTTGCGTTTTTTCTATATTATGAGTCTATTTATCAGTTTGATAATGTTCGTGATGCCCCTTCCTTTTATTACCAGCGTATGGCATCTTTATTGTGACCATTAAAATTTCAATAATTACTTTACAAGGCAGTAGATGCATACTTACCGCATCGCTGTTTAATATTTTTAGACCTTCCTTGGATGCTCTACATTGATTAAGCAATGAGTTCTATTCTGACAATGTTCTGTTTTACAACCGCATCCATAAACTAATATTTTTTTCTACCTTACAAAAGTCATAAATGCAGTATCAGCACCTTTTGCCTGTCAAACAATGGTGGCCGCTGATGTTGATCTAGTAAGTTACACGCTATGTGTATCTGATTATTTAGCTGAAATGATTTATGGATAAAATTATTGAAATAATTCTGTGATACCTTTGATTACGAATCCGTAAGCGGATCACGAACTTTAAGTACACTGCTCTTGCATAGTGCACTTCATTTCGTATTAAAGGAACAATAACGCCAGACATATAATGTTAAATTATTCATCTAATGTGCACGCAAATTAATTTTTTATACTCCACTGATATATTTTTAATATTCGTTTGTTGACTTTGTTGAATGAGGAAACTTGATACTATCATTTTACGTAGTACGCAGGACTCCATTTCGTCAATGGAGTTTTTATTGATTAAAACATTCAACTAAAAAAGACTTTCATCTGGAAAGGTCATTGTTGGTTTATAGCATTGTTAATGATTGCAGGTATGCATGCTACACTTGCAAAGTCACGAGCGCTTAACGCAGGGGCATAATACAACATACCATACCTACGAGTGAAAAATGGCCAGAATACTTTGAGTCTTAATTAACGGATAATTTGCAATTTGGTAAATTAATCACTACAAGAATGATTGACAAGAGAACAGCGCTATGGAGTAACTGAATAAAAAAATACTGTAAATATATGGTCAAAATGTTATCCTTCCAGAGGTTCTTGTCATAATATTATGCGGCATCTCAACTTTCGTTTTGAGACAACTTGCTAAACCTATTTGCTCAAAGGATTTCCTTCCATTCCACATCCTTGTAACTTGTAACGTCACATACCACTAACTGAAGAAGGTAAAATAAATAACAAAAACTACCTGTAAAAGTAGAGTAAATTAACTAATTAAATATTTGCTCCTGTAAAGTCTACAACAGCTTATTGTTTTTGTCAATGCGGCTAGTAATTTATCGTGGCCTAGCATAGCAATAGGATATCGTGGTGGGTGTACAAAATTTTTATTTTAAGGGAATAACGGCCCTTAATGCCGTACGTGCCCCTTGTTACATTTGGTCTTGAAGTCTGAAGTTCAAAAGTATATACATTTTTCATTTGTCAAATGACTGAACTATATTATGTAGTTAGATTTTCAGTCAGTCACCAGTAGAAAAGAATAAATGGGGGTCTCATTTTGAGACAATGCATAATATAGGTTGTATTTCATATTAACTAGCTAGCAAATGCCCTTCTATAACCTCAAACATTTGTCGGGTACAAATCCATCTTACTTCAATCATTTTAGTTAAACGTAAGAAGTTTGGTACTTTTATATTCCCGATTACTGCATGTAACCAAGTTGGTTATACAAGATGTCTTCTTGGTTAAAGACATTGCATATTACTGAAGAACAACTTTTGGGCGTCTCCTTCCTTTTTGGCACTACTGACGCTTTTGCAGACACTTTAAAAACGCTTGACGTTCGTACATGCAGAGGATTGCTGTTGGGCACGCGTTTTCCTATGTAATTTGCATAGTAAAATATTAATCATGTATATGTATTTTCTATTGATCATTTATTGGCAAAAACTTGAAGATGATAAAAGTTCATTACAATCAACAGAAGTAGTAAAGTCTCAATGACTCTGGATGATACAGATAGGGCGGGTGATATAATAATACCACAACACGGTATTTTATCTCATGATAATGGAGTTACCGTCATCACATGAATTTAAAAAGATGCCTCATACATAATTGTAAAGTTTTATATTTATCTTTGCATGCATGTTACTGATCTTCATTCAATGCCGACCATCTTTATTAGCGAAAAACGTCAAGAAGCTTTCTGATTGCACTGTCATTTCTTTCTGAAACGTAATGTTCGTCAGTACCAAACCTGTACACTCCAGGGGTGCTGTTGGAAGGAAAAAATCAAATTTTTGTTGAAAGGATATTATTGATGGCTGTTCTTCGTTGCTAGTATTTTATATTTTAGTTTAAAAAAGAAACGGACAGAATACAGACCAATAGTAATTATTGTAAATCTTGTGACAGCGACCTGGATCCCACTACGAACTGCACGAAAATGCATTTTGGATCAAACATGACACGACACGATAGTTTTGATACATAGCATAGCTTCTCATGCTCCAGTATATGTGCATATAAACTTGCCGTATTTAAAAAGTGGTTTTGCCTATTTTTATAGCTAATAATTCATGTGTAATTTATTCCTTCATTCTAGATATCCGTAAGCCTGGCAAAGCACATATTATGCGAAGCCTAAAGCTATAATAACAAGATACCGTGGATATGTGACCATAGTCCAGTTTAAAAATATATCATACTACTTTAAGAAAAATAGGGCAGCTATTGTCAAAACATGTGGAACAAGTTCCATGTAAATAAACGAGGCAGATTAAAAAGGAGCTGACAAACCTGAAAATGAAAGTTATATAACTAAAATAAAATACACGTGACTAAGTCATTCTCATCAGCCAAAAACTTATAAAAAATATATTCTACTAGAGAGAATCAACCAACACCCATTTTGAAACTATAAATGTTGTAGAAGTAATTACATGCTATGATGAGAAATGGAAATGGAAAGGAAATACGTTCTTAAATACAGATTTGTGACACAGCCTTCCTCGTCATCAAATCTCTTTCGGTTTTCCATGAAAAACAGTAATTAGTAAACTAGAAGCACTGATTGATTGAGATTACTAAATTTTACGTTTAGTAATATCAATATTACTTGGCTACGATTCTATTTGTTATTATTGCCCATTGTAGATTTCATGAGCGTTTTTTACATACTTTATTTTGAAAGGATAACAATACGACATGCCCTTCCTTTTGAAGTTGTCCTGCTATCATATGCGCCTTTTATTAAAAAGAATATGCCCGTAGGTGATCTATTTATATTTAAAGGTCAATATATTTTAGTAAATTATTATACGTCTACAATAAAATACCATCATTTTTTTGTGAACTCGTTCATTATCTTTTATTGCACACTCTTCTTTGTCGATTTCCCTCCACTGTACTACTACTCCATGATGTGATGATAAATAAAACGCATAGGTGTGACGGATGTAACACTTTACATTTCATTAATATCTCCTATGAGTTAGTTGAAGCGTGCATAAATAAAATAAGCAGTGACTAACGAAGATAATGATTGGTATATTTACGTGAATTTTAAGCAATGTCATCTTGCAATGCTTTGCAAATAAGTTGCCGTTTGCCGACCGATAGAGTTTCGCTCTTTGACTTTTTGTCTACCATTTACTAGTATTGTATAAGAAACATTGCATTCATTTTCTTATACTAAATCAGCAGGTTATTTAATGGAATTTGGAACTACGGCAGGGTGTTGGCTGCTGGTAATTTATTCCAACGCATAAAACTAGTACTTTACTTTGCTACCGTAATAATGAAAGTAAGAGTTAAGTTCTAGATAAGTAGATATAGTGTGTGAGCGTTCTTATTACTACGAGCAATCAGAGAAAAAACGACGATAAATGCACGTTACCTAACGGATGTAATACTTGATATTGATATCAATATCATCGTGATAAATGCATATTATTAGCTCATGGTTGTTGATTGCAAACAAAAACCAAGTTGTCGCGTACATTTTGATTGCTTTTTGTTGTATTATTTGTGTGCCTACTTATTAAACAGTAGAACTGTCTTGCAACAAGTGCACATTTACAAACTGTGGTTTATGCTGTAATGGTTTTTTAGATTATTTCTAGGTCACCTAGTTTAGCTGGTAAGTGTAGTAAAAATTTATTATCCAAATGCATAGAGAACCGATGCAAGTAAATTGTTCTGAATTACTTCTCCAGATTTGCTAAACAAGAGAGAATTATAATAGGTGATCGGCAAAGTAATAATTGCAAATAATACAATAGCATCAATCAAGCTAGAGAGACCGGGTAACCTACTTGACCTTGAAACAATTGTAAGGTATTTGTAGGTATTTGTTTAGATTGCATAGGGAGGAAGACAACAGAGAGCATGGTTCAAAATGGTCGGCATCATGATTGACAAGTTGAGGTACAAATTATGCTTGTAATTGGTACATTTAAATTCTATCAATGTCAGTGAGGAGAAAACCTACTCCTACACATTAAATTGCTTTTGTAAACGGTTCAGCCCATAAAATTGACTCCGCCGAAGAAAAAAAAAACGATTTTTTAAATTACAGTGTTATTGGAACACATATCAAGTAACAATATATCTAAACCATTTTATAGACGCTATACTAAAAAATGTACGCGCTTTCTATGACTGACATATCCAGCATATCAACGGATGTAACGTTTTCATCCGGGTGAATCGAATCAAATCTCAATCTTGAGAGGTTTTCAAGCTCCAGAATATTGCTTGCTCAATAGCCATCCCACGCAGATTGAAAACTTTTGTATGAGCAAGTTTTTGTTGTTCCCAGCTCCCACCCTCCCATTTTTTCTTGCTTTATTCCTCCCTTTATAAGTTTTGTTTTCTAATGCGCCACACGATTTCTTTAAAATAAAATTGGCAACAGTAATCGACCCGACATTAGTGTGGCACAAGGTGATATGAAGATATGGACCATGGTCAAAAAGATGGATATGACCATAATTTCCATTTTTCCACTTACCTTATCTATACTCAATTAATATTAAGTTGAAGTTGACGCAAAGACACTGCTGAATATTTTTAGTACCAGGTTTTAAGTTGTAGTAGCAAATTTATGCTTGGGTGATGTATGATGTCAGAGCTTAGACGTGACTTGCGCAAATATTTTATGGATACACGGACTGTCAAATAAATATTACGAAATATTAAAAAGGATGTCCTTCCACATTTGTTTCTATCATTGTGAATTGCAATCCATAATCTACAGCTCCATAATATATCGTTTATAAAATAGTGTTCGTAAAATAATAAAGTTTATGTACAAACATAAAAACCTTTACGGTCTAGAATGACGCAATGATACGTTTAGCTTCGAGTTTTATTAGTTTTTGTGTTTACCAACAAAAAAACACTCAGATTAGATATATTCCAGGGAACACCAATTATTTAGGCAATGAAAGTACCTTCCTATTACCCACATATACATTTTGTAAACCGAAATGCATACCAGCAATGATAGAAAAATGTAGATTAAAGTTAGACCTACATATACAGAACATTTTTAAGAAGAAAAGATTTTTTTTATTTTTTTTAAATAGTGCACATGGTATATTTTTTAAACCAGAAAAAAAATTCTTTTTAACACCCACGCCTATGTCGTTTGTTTTATCAATTCCACATTCAATTCATCAGTATCCATACCATGTACACAATGCGAAGTCAGTTTGGGTGAAGCAAAGAGGTGTTGGATACAAATACTGTGAATCATAATAATAATAGCATACTCACTCTAATCGCTGTTGTAATCATAATCATGGAGGTCCAGAAACTTATTGTGATTGTGGCAGCGAAGATTAGAAATGAACATGACACATGCAACCACGGCTAGCCAAAGCTAAAATGGGGAGGCGTGCCAAAAATATAACAAAGCTCAAAGATGATTTATTACGGGTGCTCGCATCAGTTGACTTTGACTTTATTGATGTTAAATGGCTAAATCGCAGGGAATGATCTACAACATTTTAATGTATTTATATTGTAAGCACAAGTAATATTTCAAATACCTTGAGGTGAAGATGAGATGCATTATTTCTTCCAGTTTACACCAACTTGTACAAGTACAATGAATGTGTGCGGTGGTGGTGTCGAACTTAACACATACACACATACATGTTGAATATGACTAAATAGTAGACATCATCGTACGTACCTGGAGAATAAAAACAATAATGATTATTGGATTTTTATTTTCTTCTCCTTATTTTGGAAATCGGCATGATGATTGAATCGCTTTTCCCCTCCTCCGTCTCCTTCTATTTATATCCGAAGGGTAAAAGGATGAACGTGTGGTAAAAGTAAAGCTCTTAAGCAAGCGGTCAGCAAGCTACTTTGCGTCACTCACAATTTGATTAGTGAGCTGTGAAGATTGTCGTGACTCTTGGTTTTTTTATTAGCTACCTTACTTAACACAAATACGCAACACACATTTATTATTATTGATAGTGACTTTCAGAACACAGGGGAATCTTTGATTTCAAAATGATTTTTGCGACTGGAAGGGCCTTGCGTGAAGGGTCAGCTCGTGAGTACAGTATCATTTATTTTTTTGAACGTTAAAAAGTTCATATCATTTTGTTTTCAATTAAAAGCTTACTTGGAAGGTTTTACATTTTCGTATAGGTGGCCAGAACAATTTCAAACTTTTCGTTGAAAATCCTGCAGACGAAATGGATGTGTGCCTACACATGGATGTAACTATCGAAGGTCCAGGTAAATCACAAATTGCCACACAGAATTTTGGAAATGGAACCATCTCAGTGAATTACCGTGTAGCAAAGGAAGGGCTCTACAAGATAAATGTAGTGCATCAAGGGAAACATGTTGCTGGAAGCCCATTTAATGTCCGGGTGCGCTAGAGGAAGATGACGAAGGAACGCAAAATAAAAAAAACTGTGGATTAGTTAAGTTGGAAAAGTACTCAAACTTGAAAAGTCATTCTTTACTGCTCTTCGTGTGAAATTATTCAGTTTCAAAGAAACTTGAAGTTGTTTATTTTATTGCATTTAAACTACCTATACAATAAATGATTTTAATGCCGTGAGTTCAACATGATTAGTGTTACAAAACAACACAAATGTTTGTATACAATGAGAGCATAAAATGGATTCATTGATCAAATGAGCTCATGATATTCATGCATAACCTTTACAATATTTTGCGCCATTGCGGCTCCTTTTTCAGGGTTATTTTCAATCCATTTTTGCATCAACATGTCGTAGTACCCAGCCCAGTTGCTTATATCCCCAAATTCTTCCGTCTTGTAGTCTTGCAAAGCTGCAAAACCTGGACCTGTCGCTACGGCTAATCCAAAGCAGAACCCAAGTTTGAACTTTCTTCGGAAGGATAAAAAAAGTTCCTGTGAGAAACACAAGAACAAAAAAACTCTAATCCATTCTTGCCATTTACTATCGTAAAAATGACAAAAGAGCAGTGTTGACAGCATTGTATGATAGACTTACATTAAAGCTTATGTTTGTGGGATAGCCCAAAGAAAGTGAAGCTGTATTTAAAACATGCAAGTATATTCTCAATAAATCCTTTAAATGTGCCCTGCGAATATCTGGTTGAATTGATGTAAAAACATAAAATCCAAGATCCAACGAAAGAGATCCATAACGGGTAGTCTAACATGAAACATTAAACATGGGTTAAAATTTTTATTTGGTTCGTTGAAGTCATCACTGAGAGGTAATGTGAGAATGATAAAAATTATGGAATGGCTAACACTTAAACATGTATGCAAATCTACCTGAAAATCAATGGCCATATGACCTTTATTTCCATTCGTTGCAGTGTCCTTTGAAAACATCATGTTGTTATTCCAATAGTCTCTGTTTAGCAAGTGATAGTGAGACTAATTAACTCGTAATACGAGTACACCGTAGCGGTTTGTAGCAATTAATACAGAGAAAGGTAGATAAATTTTTGTTTGAGGTAACTTATCCAAATCATTTTAGGAAAGGGAGAAACTCAAACATAGA
>JAHZMZ010003096.1:0-12743 GCA_027743805.1 Lepidocyrtoides sp. E14 | reverse complement strand
AAGAGAAAAGGGATCGGCCAAGAAAGAAAATGTGCGTGTGGAAACAAGACTAAAAAACAGCAACCCACCATGCGAGCAGGGAAATTTTGCTGTAAATTATTTTGCAAAATAAAGTGAGTTGTGTTGTTGTACGAATGGTAGTTTAAACTGAATGAACATGAGTAATAATAGTTGTAATAAATAGTAAGTAAGAAGAAGATGGAATAATAGGTTGTGGATATGCTTACAGTATCAGGGTATGACATTGCTTTGAATGGAATGAAATTTAAGAGAAATGTAATGGGTTTTGTTGCAATGCTTTATGGAGGAATCGGAGAAAAAGGAAATATACTGGGAGTATGGCAGTGCAAAATGCGGAAATGGGAATAGGAGAGATAATGGTTAAGTGGGGAGTAAACGAGTACGTAGAGAAATATATAGCCACACAGGTTCCAACTGACTTTGTACATGAGAATGTGTAGTAGTAGTAGTTTGTGCGTACGATGGGGCAACAAGAGCAGAGAAAGATGTTTATGGAGATTTTGTGAAAACAAAATTTGTGACTTGTTTCTGATGTTGGCAGCTAAACGACATTAAATTTACTGTAGTGGTACAAGGTACACCTAAATTATTGTGGTAAAAGGCTGGAGATACGTAATACATGGTAGTATATCTGGGCATTAGAAAAACTCTTAATATATTAGCTATTTTAGAAATATGACTGTAATTCGCAAATAATGTCAAAACCACGTTGAAAAAAGAAATTGGAAAAAGTGGACCATGCCAATTATATTTCAATAACAATTTAGATGATTAAAGTCTAGTATATACAGAGATTTAGATGCTTAATTTTGATTAAGCTTGCACAGTGGTGCTCACAAACTTGGAAATGAAAATGATGATGATATCATTGTAATGCGTAAATATGACCTACGTCAACTGATTCCGAGTATATTGAAATGAAAGTATTAGTATTAAATGTTAAGTCAGTTTGTTGCAATGCAATTTAATTCTTTCAAGTGCTTTGCAAAGTTTTATAATTTGGCAATTTACTGCCTGTGTCTATCTGCAGACGGTTATTAAGTTTTGCTAAAAAAGCATCATCAGCAGTAAATAGTAGATTGACTGCACATTTGCAAAAACAGCCATTATTTTATTTGTCACATTTTCATAACTTTTTAACCATAGCTGTATTAATACTATTTTAGAGGTTCAGCGTTCACCATGAATAATATTTATGGAATAATTGACGTCATTATCAAATGTTGAATATTGTCTTGCTCTTGCTTAATAGTTGGTTCAATGATCACTATTCAAGTTTATTTTATCAGTTGTCGCAAAACACACTGACTCCAACTGGTCAGAATTATAACAATAGATCTTACTATGTCATCATCGCATTTTGTACACAAGCAGAATAAATATTCCATGCTCCATTGTCCGTATATTTAAGTATATTAATCACCAGTGCAAACAAACAACGCTTATCACACCGGCTGCTCAGGGGTTCCCACTTCCCAGATAGACAGATAACCTTAAATAGCTAAATATTTTATAAATATTTGTATCCGTGTTTATGTACATAACTACCTATCTACCTTCCAATTTAATACAATAATACTCCCCGATTTCATTGAAAAGCAACTTGTAAAGTGAAAATATATTAGTATATTGCGTAGTATTGACAAAAATAAAAGCCACCTTGCTTGAATGCAAAGGGCAGATAAAAAAATTGCTGTAGACGCAACGCAATTTACAATTTTTTTGCAATTCTTAATGAAATGAAGTGTTATTAAAGGACTTGCATTGTTTGCAATAATAAAAAATAAATCACCAACATCAATGTGTACGTATTCCTGTATTTGCCCACTGGACTGCATATATATGCGTTTTAATAATTAATTCATATTCCGCACAAATTTGTATAACAAATAAATTCAATCCGCACGTACGCCTTACAATCAGAGAGATATCTCAAACAGACTCAGGTAGTGTGTTGGTGGTGTCATCGTTCGAGGAAAACATTATCGTTTTGAATCAGTCATTATTCACTATTAAGCAACAACACATCAACAAAAATTTCGTTCTGCACATAAAGTTTAGCTTATTAACTGACAACAAGCCTGTGTGGCATTTATTTTAAGTAAATTTAGTTCTCATAAAAACTTTTCCTTTTGAGATTATTCAAAAGAGAAATAAAACCGGTGCGTTTTCAATTTACCTGCTTTTCATGAAGATGGAAACAGGGAGTGGTTGGAAGCGTATAGCATTTGTACTATGCGGAGTTGGTCTGTTTAAAGAATTCTTTCCGTCTGCACCTTTCTTTGTTGAATTTGCAATTGATCATGGAAATTTTACCAGGGAAGAGGTAAAATTTTGTTACACTTTTTAGCTTGAAATATTTAAAATGTGAGACGCTGCATGCCGTCGCGATGCGGCTGTGTTAAAACTTCAATTTTTATCATTCTCGACATAGGTGGCAAGAGAAATTTTACCGTATACAACTTACGGCCATTTTTTGAGTCTCCTGATATTCCTTCTGATCACAGACTTGCTCAGATATAGACCAGTTATCATTTTGGGAGGACTGAGTGCTGTGGCGTGTTGGGCTATGACAATATTTTCATACAGAAGAAAATCCGATGCGGTGGTCAGTTTACAAATCCAAATACGAAGTATTAAATTGTATCCAGTACGATAAATTTTGGAATTTTGTAACTTTTAATTCACGACACTCAGATTCGTCAAATTTTGTATTCCATCGAACATTCCTCAGAAGTTGCATGCATCACCTTCATGTATCGAAATAGTGAGTCGTGCCTACTACAAAGAAGTAACATCTTTGATTCATGGCTCCATGCACGCTGGCAAATTTATTGCTGGTTCTCTCGGCCAAATTCTATTATCCTACAAAATCCTCTCTCTGGACAATATTAACCTAATATCCTTCGGGAGCTCTATCTGTGTTGTCGGTTTTGCTTTATTCCTGCCTGGCGTAAAATGGTCGCTTTATTGGCACCCACCACTACCGCCGTCAACAACAGCAACAACAGAAGAAAAAGAAAAATCAAAACCTAACAGTCAAATGGTTGTTTCGGCAATTGATTTAGAAAAAGGCAATCATAACGATGATGATAATGTACAACAAACCGGAAAATCAAATCATCATGAGCATTTAAAGTGCCCAAAGGAAGCACAGCTATCTTTACCATCATGCTCGACTGAAGGGGATTCAATAAAGAAACGATTTTCCAGTGCTTTTTCTGAAATGAAGAAGGATATCCTCATGGCGTACACAAATGATTACATTGCCCGCTGGTCAGTATGGTGGGCAATGTCAAGAGCTATTTACTGGCAAATTGGATTATTTACTGAAAGCTTATGGAGGCAGATTGAAGAGGAGACACATCAACATCCACTCAACGGTGCTGTGGACGCTGCTCATGCTTTAATAAGTAAATAGTCAATGTTTACAACGCAGCAGTTTAGTAGTAATAGTAGTAGAAGAAAGTAAAAACAGCCAATGAGTACTGTTTGCACTTTGATTACAACAAAAAAGGCATTGCAAACACCCACGTGCGCTAAGCATACATTCTATTTGAACCCTGTTTACCGCTTACTTTACGTCAGTTTTCTTGTGTGTGTGAACCAACCAGGAAATCATTTTTACTTTAATTTTTTCTCTCCAAAAAACTCATTTTTATTATTTTTTCTCATAAATTCTAGGTACTCTGATTGCAGCCTTCCTGCCATTTATTAAAGTGCCTTGGGAGCTATGGGCCGAAAGCTATTTAGCTTTAATAGCTCTCGTTCAAGGTTGCATGACCTTGTGGATGTCCAGAACAAGGAATCTCTACATTGCCAACTGTTGTTACATTGTTGTTCAAACATCTTTTGAAGTTGTCTTTATTTTTGGAGCGTAAGTTTAGTGCACATACACCTGTGCAAACAAAAAAATAATAACAGAAATGAAATCGCTAGCAGTTTACCAGATCACAAAGCCTCTTTTATTTTTGGTATAAATGCCCTGATGGGCATTCTAATTCAAATTGTGATTACTAATGTCGTCACCACATCGTACAGTCTTGCGTTTGATATTCATCAGCAGTTTTTTGTGTATGGATGCTACTCACTATTTTTAAGCCTCTTATTTTTATCATTTGCGCTGCGGCGACGACATAAAAACTGGAAAGTAAAGGGAAGCTTTGCAGCACAGGGACTGACTAAGTTTTAGTGAGAAAAAGTGATTTAAAACTCAATTCTTGTCAAATAACAGTTACATCATGCATGTAAAAATGTGTATGAATCATCGTCATCACCATCATGAACATTTCAATGTAAATACATTATAATATCGTAATTTATAAATTACCTGTTTATTTATCAGAACTCTATTCGTCATCACCATCATGAACATTTCAATGTAAATACATTATAATATCGTAATTTATAAATTACCTGTTTATTTATCAGAACTCTGTACTATTACTCACGCTTTTACATGAATACTTTTTTTTATAAATTATTTTTATTTTCCGTGTTAAACCTACTATATGACTGCATAATATTTTAATGTCATAAATACTTAGAAATAGTAGACAGCCCAATAAAACTAACATTTGGGACATCAGAAAAAAATTCGTAGAAAAATCCCGAGAGTGGAACAAGTCTGAAAAGTCATAGATATGTACATCCATATAAACCACCATAACAGCATGTGATTTAACATATTTTGTATTTCTCATGAAAATCTTTTTTTTTGTGGTGATCACATCCACTTTATGACCTTTTATTTCTATTTGGTTGCGCATGTTTTTGCCCGTTGTCAGCATAAAAGTAGTAGGCATATGGGAGAGATGTAGTAAATTGTAAAGTGTAGAGTTGGCTGGATAAAATAAATGTTTAGTAATGATAATGGTAGTAGAGTACTTATGTATGTATACTACATTAAAAATGGAATAGAGGAAGAAGGGCTCTTGAAACGGGTTAAATAAAGAGGATGAGAAACCCTTTTCCTATTTCCGCTGCGGCTGGATTCATATGCAGTTTGAAAGGATGAGCTGTTTGTGCTTTTGAATAATATTCGTTTCAAAGTAGAAGATAGGATATAGGAGAGAGCAAAAGGCAGGGAGGTACAAAGAAATTACATTAAAACCACATTTATTTTGTGAGAAGAACAGATACTCCAGTCGGATCTCGGTCCTGTTTGTACCCACCACTCGGCTTCTAATGGGAGGAAAATAATGGAGGATGGAAGATAGCTGTGACTGCCTACTACTGGCTGCTGCTGCTACTGCTGTATTGCAATTTGCAATGTACAAAGTGTAGCGCCCATTTCAGATGAATGATGAAATGAAAGGTAAAAGGTGAATGACATTTTATAGCTTTAAGAATGTCTGTTTCATTTCCTTATATCATATGTGTAATCCAATGACATTATAGTACAACTATTTCGAGAAAATGTAATTTATTACATGTTGCCCTTCTATAAAATGAGGTAAAATGTTGCAAGAAAGCACAGTTTGATTGTTTAGTAGAAGAGGGCAAAGCGGCTCATCATTCACTCACATTTGCATGTTGCAATGGGAAACTCCTATAAATTCCCACGATGCGATGGTCTGTTTCCTCACTTTTTTGGATCTTAAATTAATTCCAAAGTTTACTTCACTACTGCATATAGGTATGTGGATGAAAGGATATTTGCTACCGTTTCAAGATGGACGATTCTGAGAAAAAAATTGCAACATACGGAAATATTGGTCAGTAAAAGTACTCGGATTCATTTTATTTATCAGAAAAGGCTATTTTCGTCTATGTTGTAATACGTATTTTCTGAATTGGGCTTGNGTATGTGGATGAAAGGATATTTGCTACCGTTTCAAGATGGACGATTCTGAGAAAAAAATTGCAACATACGGAAATATTGGTCAGTAAAAGTACTCGGATTCATTTTATTTATCAGAAAAGGCTATTTTCGTCTATGTTGTAATACGTATTTTCTGAATTGGGCTTGAGTACAGCAGAAAAGTATCAAAATGTGGGTTGAATTGTATGCTTTTACGTAGAATGTTAATTATTTTGTGTTAAGTAGCTAAATATAGTTTGTATGCCCTCTATTTCACCTTGTCTCAGAATTTTTTCAATATCGAGGTAATATACTTGAACATCAGCATGCTTTACTTACATTTGTATCCGTATACTACTTTCACTCTGTAAGGGAGCGAGAAGTTTCAAATTGGTGAGTGTATGTGCATATTCTCTTCTTCATTGCATATTGCATCACTAAAGTATAGGTAAATACACTGAAGTGAAATTCAATTTTTTTTGCTCTGGTGGACTGTATGTGTCTAAAGGTTGGCCGTGGTATGGTATGAACGATGATGTGTATGTGTGTGTGTAAAAGAGAATGTGTGTTGTGCTTAGTTAGCGTGAAAGTACTTTCACATGAAATGCAAATGGAGAAGCGAAACAACATTGTTGAAAAAGATTAATCCTCGAATAAATTATCATCATTTTGGGGGATGGCGGAGAAGCGATGAGAAAGAGAGAGAGAAAAGTTGAAACACTCTCTTCCCTATTCTCTAATGGAGAATGGGAAGCAGAGAAAATAGGAATAAATTAAGGAAAACCTGATGCCACTGCTGCTGCTGCTCTTGGTACTGCTTTCTTTACTGCTACATGATATAATGATATATGCGTAAGTGCATACTGACTATCTACAGCAAAAGTTCTTTTTCGCCAACTAATGGAAGTTGTGGTAAGTACTTTTCCTTACGGAGAGAAGTTTAAGTCAAATAACATATTACGCCATAAAAATTTAATACAGATGTGGATAATTGGCGTACATTCTTGTGTCAATGACTTTGTTTAAATTAAGATGTAAGAAGTAATTACTCGGTTTCAGCTTTTTCTTCATCTCAGGAACAATGGATTCTAGCATTTTGAAGGTATTCTTGAAAATGAATGAGTCATCAGATCATCTTGCTTGACTTTGCATCACTTAAAAACGCTAGATGATCTGTCATTAAATAAATACAATACAGATGATCAAGCAAATAACCCCAAAAAAAGTTTTTATTTTAAATTAAGCAAACCTTCCTTTCGATCGTTCAAATTTTAGTACTTGCTATCCATATCCAGATTTATTCATCACGCAACCCGATCAGTTATTTGGCTCTGATTCTTGAGCCGATTAATATCCACGTTTATAAATATTCTGAACATGAAACTGCAAAAAAACGAAATAATACTGGGGGAAAGCGTGCATGGAAAAGTTGTGCGTGCTGGTGCTGCTTGGCAGACAACTACAAGATTCTTCTAATCTACGTGATCTCACGTGCACTCCGCAAAAAAATCATTACTTCTGAATATATATGCATTCACTTCTAAATACAAATTACTAGACTTTTTTCGCAGCACAATATGCAGTGTAAAGATGAAACATAAAATGCGGTGTATCCTTTGGGATCGAAAATGGAATGGTACATGCAGTTTTTGTAGTATTTACTAGAAACAGTATAACAAATACCTACCCTATTTTCTTTATTTTTGATACCTTCCAGGAAAAGATAACCTCCTTTCCTTTTCATACATACACCTTCAGTTACAGCACGAAACAACAACTTTAAGCAAGTCATCAAACCGATTTCGCAGGAATCAATATAAAATTGTTGTGACGCCAAACGGGATTTTGCTTGTTACTCAGCTTGATGTACAAATATAGATCAAACAAAGCACTTATTCTTCATCCAATTCTAAGAATCTCTAAATCAGATTTTTTTTATCTGTCGGTGCACTAAAATAGGTATACATATGTGAAGGGTATTACAGGAGTTCCAAGAGTATTAAGTTCTATTTCCTGTTTTCCTACAAATAAGAATCCTCTGCATTTTCTCATTCCAGCAGTAGACAAAAAAAAATATTTCCCTTTAGGTGAACGGTCGTCCTGTACCAAAGCCAACATTAAGCCTTTCTCGATGTACTCCAATATCAAGCATCACTGTCAGTAGCATTAGTGCTTCTCGACATCTCTTTCGTCTCAAGTGAAAAACTTGCTCTCATCTTCTAGGAAGCAACTTATTAAAAATTTTCTAGATGAACATGAACAACCCTAATAGCTTTATCATCATCATCATCAGCATCATAGTCCTCAGTAGGGAATGCCCCTTTTCAGATACAGGCAAAATGAAAAATTGACAGTGAACCAAAAATAATCGGAATAAGGTAGGTTTGCGCTAAGGTTTTTTTTTTCTCTCTTTTATCACAAAATCATCTTATCGTAAAGGTATTTCGGACCTGGTTGCTTTCATCTAAATCCCAAATTGCGTAGGTGCCTGGCTTGGCTCTCTCTTGGTGTCTTTATTAAAATGATGATTAATACAGAAAATCTCATTATTACCGCGTACCGTCCTTTAAAATTTTTAATATTGATGCACAATCCACCAGCACAAGCAATTTCAGCTACCAGATTTGTCGTAAGATCCGAACTAAAAAAACTGGAACATTTGACGTCCTTCCTTTTTACACATAGGTTATTATTATATGTACCTTTCCTAAAATCCTCAATTATCTTCAATCTGCGCGTACACACACGCACACAAGCTTGGTCCCACATCATATTATTAAAAGTACCATTTCCTCATACTATCACCATCATTGTTCATTTATACTCATGATTATACTTGCATAGCTTGGGCCAACTATAATCCCATTCCATTCCAGGCTTTCACTAAGGAAAAAACAGCAGTAGTACGAAAAAATACTTCAAAAAAAGAGAGAAAGAAATCAGCACAAGAGAAGCAACAAGACAAAGAGACAATAAGACAGACATGCAGTCAGGCAGGACGACGAGCAGAAGCAAAAACTTGTAGAACAATGCAGACAATGAAGTAACGATCTCTGTTGGTGACGATGATGATCATCATGTTGTGACGCTCTGTTTAGTAGCATAAAATTGTATAATATAGTTTTTTGTTGTGTATGTGTGGTGGTATGTACATTTTCTGTTTCTGTTTGTTGATGATGATGATGATCATCATCATGATAATGCTGATATCAAGCACATCAGCGTTTCCACTCCTATTTCATGCTCTGTCCCAAAGGAGGATCCAACAACACACGGAGAAAAAAAGCAAGACTGAAAGAAACAGTGAGATTTTCAGCACAATGTGACGATGAAGAAAAACATGAAAAATGGTTTAGAGGTAGAAATAACAAGGAAATGGAAAAAAGTAGTGTGTTGCGGGGCCCATAAGTGAATATACATAAATTGACAACATGTGTACCCACCTATCTAAATAAAGCTCACATTATGTGTACACAATATTAGGTAAAGACTTGAATATCAAAACTAAAAAAAAGTAAGATCATCAGTTTTCCACTATCATTCATACATTTATGCTTACTGACATATAGGTAGAACGCATACATATTATATGTATCTTGTAATATCTAGACGGGACAGGCAGCAGCTAATATGAATCCCTTGAGAAGTTACAAACAACTAACAAAATTTTATGATGATATGCTTGCTTGCTTTTACTTTCCTGCTTTTTCTTTCTTTTCAGTAGAGTTTTCCCTCTTTTTTTGTTCTTCTCTGCATGCATATGTATGTACGTGAAGTTGATTGTATAGTGGAGGAAGATGCTGCCCATGTAGTTAAAGGCTTACTACTGCGTACGTATGTTTTTTCTCTTTTTAGGTTTGCTACTTTTTTCCCCCTTATCTTTTTCTCCTCTTTTGAAACAAAACTTGTAGGGTAATAATAATACGTTTCCTTTTTAACAAATAAAAGGTAGCGCAACCAAAAGTAAAAGTTGTGGTTTTGTAAAGTTGTTGTTGTTGGATTGTAAACACTATTGAGTTGGTTTGGTTGGAAGTAGAAGCAGAGACAGAGAAAGACAATGAAGAGTATAAACAGGAATAAGTGATAGTGGGAAAAAGGATTAAAGGGAGAAGATAAAAAAATCTTTGATAGTTGAACGAGCCAAGAGCAACAAAAAGTATATAAACTTAATTCATCGAGTGTAAAAATGTACGTTTACATACATGAATGTACTGTAAAACTTGGTTGCATAAATACGTACCATGCTGAGCTTTCAAATAGAGAAAATAGCCCCAGCAAAGTTTACGAGTTTGGACGGTGCAGTTGTGAAAGTAGCATTGTGTGATGATGTGTCTATTTTGCTGTAATTTCTCCACGTAGGTATACCTGTGTGTTTTCTCGTATGTTGTTTTGCTTACTAATGCTGCAGCATTCGGTATACCTACTTTGTCTAATACTCTTTTTAGTCATTTGTATTCATCTGGAGTGTGGTTGCAGTTGGACGGATGATATGAAAAGGAGGAAAATTCTGATAGGATTGAAACACAAGACATAACCATCATCATCATCATCATTATAGTGGAGCTGACTTGCAAGCTGTGTCATTTTCCTAGTTTTCAGCTACTTTGCTGCAATACTTTGTAGTTCCTTATCTTTGCAACTTAATATCATCATGAAATGATACAGTTTGTGGACATATCTTGTTACATAATTTATGATGACGTTTATAAACTATAAGCAGCATAATTAACATACCGAGCATACATGTATTAGTAACGAGATTGCATTAGTTTACCGTTTTATGTCTGTCAAGATGATATTTTGAGATTACAATTATATTTAGCAAAACAGTGAACAAAATTGAGAAAGAAAATGAATGGGTATACATGCAATAGTAAAGTAATGGTTTTTCATCAGAAACAAATTTTCACAAAGTTTCGATTTCAAATAAAGGCATAAAATTATTCTTTCTAATTTTTCATGTTTCGGTAGGATAAGGAGAGACACCGTCCATAATTGAATTTTCTGTTGACACAGGTTGCATTAAAAAGTGCACACTATGCACATATTACTACTCCTAGATGGTGATTGACGAATGCACACAATATTAGCAAAAAATGAGCGAATGATCGATAATCCAACAAATGCATTTATATCACTTTCCCTCACTAAAGCCACAAAAGAATGGCTACTATACTCTTTTAAGCAACTTTCACAGTTATCAAACATAATTTGTCTGCTTTTGACAGGTTACTGTTATGCAGTAGAAAATAAATAGGCATGTTATGTGCCAATTTGCGCTAAAACTGTGATCATGAGGCTTCCAAACTTCTTAAAACATTTTTCCCAAAATGTCTTTCACTTGTACCTATCCAAACCATTACTGTCGTTTTCTGTGTGGATATGTATACAAACTCATCAGTTATTTTCTGGGCATTGAACTGCCATTCTGCTCGGTGGTGGCCAGCCTCTTGTTATTTTGCATGACAATATGACACAAGTTTTCAATTCACTTCAAAAATGCTCCTTTCCTTTAAAACGTGCATTCTTCCTAAAAATGGCATCTGCTTGTGTAACACACATGCAGCATGTGCATATCCGCAACTGACATCAAACATAATATAGAAAAACACATACAACAGCAGCATTATAATTTCGTCTCCGACTAATATCATCATTTTCTCTCTCTTTCTCATATGTATAATCTTTCCATATCCTCATCCCCAAGAAAAGTACATTAGTAATACGTAGTATTATCCAAATTCATAATAATTTCAAAGCAGACTTTTCCCCGAATAAGCGGTGAGGCTTTGAAAAAAAATACAACGACAACGAGTCGTTGGCTGAGCACAGCAGCAGTGTAACATCCTTTTCTCGACTCAAAAAAAAGTTTCAAAACCGTCCACAATTTTAATATTTTTGTTTCAATTTCCCCACACGCCAAAAGTAATTTCTTCTTTTCTTTTAAAATAAAAAAAAGTTGTTTTTCACTTCACTTTCCTTTCGTATTTTATCTAATGTTGAGCACTTCAATATATAAAAGAAATAATAGAGCGTATAATTCCTTATTATATGTATTTTTGTAGGATTTTATTATCAGAATAAGAAAACATTTTGAACTGAAAATGCTGAAAATGTTCAACTCGACTAACTTCAAAGTACGCATTTCGGAAAAGTAGCAAGTGAGTTGTTGTTTTTACAAGTTACTACAAGATATCTTTAACGACACGACAGAAGTCACAAAACAAAATGACGACCTTTTTTGGAAAGCTCAGTCACATACATGTGAGAAACAACAACAATGTGAGATTACAAACCGGCACTCTTTTCCCCTTGATTTCTCCTCGAGAATGTAAAAATTGCTTTCACCTTTCCCCTCCCGTGCATTTTATGTACATTCCTTTTTATATACCTTTTAACAAGTTTCCTTACAACTGCCACAACAAGGATAACGATACTTTTTATGGGCCTTTTTTACAACTTGCTGAGGAAAAGGAAAATGAAAACTGAGCTGGTTTAAAATGCTTTTTTTCTCTATGCCTTTTGCAGCACAGCTAATATATACGTAGTGTACTTATTGTCGTGTTTTGCAAAACCGAGTACACTCCGGTATCGGTGTGGTGTAGTTACTTTACTAACAAAAGAATATGCACACTTAAAGCATTTTCAAGACCCTTTGTGTTGCACTACCTTTTCCGCTCACCTTAATTTTACAATTTTACTTCAAAAGTGGGTCTAAATTACAGTCCCCAGAAGAGATCAGTTCCCAGTTCCTTTCCCGCGTGTTGAGTTTGAATCGAGTAACAAGTTCCGTTTTCATTTATAAATGTTGATAAAATTCATTTTTTGAAGTGCAGACGCGTCGTCGTGTTTGTATTACAATGAAAACAGCAGGACCCCCCACTGCACATCATCACACAAGCAGCAGAAAGCATCTACC
>JAHZMZ010003095.1:0-11584 GCA_027743805.1 Lepidocyrtoides sp. E14 | reverse complement strand
AAACAGTATGAAGTGATATCCTCAAGCTAAATATGTAATGTAAAGATGTACGCAAGTGTGGTAAGCATTGCTAATCTAAGGTCTCTTGTTGTAAATTGTCATGTAATAATGTTTGCAAAAAAAAAGAAGACGAGAGAGAGAGAGAGAGGATGGCAATTTTAAATGAGTTATGTACACGTCTTCACGTCTTCAGGTTCGACAGAAAGACCATACCAGCGAAAGTGATTCACTCCCCATTGATTCATTTTCCATTGTTTCAGGTCTGCTTCACACAAGTTCATTTCAGATATAACTATAAGTAGAATATTAGCAATTGACAAGGTAAATATGGATTTTATATAAGATGAACGAATCAAGATGATTTTGCAATATTTACACTTGTATCAGTATAAAAAATCAACGTTATATCATCGTACGTTTGAATGAAAAGAAAAATGTGAAAAATGGGACTTGGCGATGAATGCTTCTAAATGAAATTTTATTACATATCTGTAGCAAATATTTTTGTATGATAGAAAAGAATTGTGAAATGATGGTGACATGCACAGTTTACGCATTAAATAGTCTCTATACCTGTTTATATTTATTTGCACGAAGCATAGTAAACTGATATCGTTGTTTGATTGCATATTTCGCAGGAACTTAAACAAGCCAAAGAGTAAACAAAGTGAGGATATCAGTAACGCTGCTAATGAAGTTGAGCCTCCATCGGATCGCTATGAAGATCTCTTAGCTATGCTTGATCCTAAAGGAAAAGGTTATGTGATTCTTGACGGAGTGGAGAGGGACAATCCAACCATTTCTGAAGTTCTAAGAATAGAGACTGAGTAAGAACATTTTTTTAATATTCTTTTTTTAAACTTTATACATATTTACACACAGGTAACATGTGTTATACAATCAGCGCTGCACATTGTGCTCCTCATGCATAATACCTATAAAAATGTGCATAGTATAATATGTATCATGATGGGGCATGATAATGACAAGCTATGGAAAAAAAGATGAATAGATAAAAATTGATTTGAAGACTTCCGTAAAATATTTATTTTTATATGCATATTTTTTTCCTTGTAAATCTTAAAAAGGGATTGAAATCACTAATTCGAAATGAAATACAGTTATTATGCTGCTTGTCCTCATATCATATTACTTAACTGTTATTGCTTCACCATAATTTCATTCTTGGTATATTTTGATCCAAGTACCAGCGGGAGTCCATCTATGCAATATCTTTCAATAAACCAATTTTTACAATAATGATGATGATCATATAAAGTGAACAGTTTGACTTTTCAATTCAATTTTTTTTCCAAAGTATTACGGCTTACATATTTATGTTCATCAAATTAATCAATAATACGAATACACAATTCATACATTTCGTCGGAATAAAAAAAATGTTGTTTCATACTTTTCATTTCTAATGTAATTTGTACACACAATCTCAAAAACATCTCTCTAAATAATTTAAACAACCGTGTTTGCACGTTCGCATCACCACCATCACCAGAAAAACAGACAAAAATATATGGCAAGACAGAATCACACAAGACAAGACAGCAAAAATGCAATAAAACCATTTCATCCTTTCTTTCCTTCGTTATATATAGTTCGTGACGGTTGTCTGTCGCAATTAGAGTTCCACTAAAACGATGTTTCTGGCACAAAATAAAGAATTGTATAAATGAAGCCAGGCAGTTAAACTCGTTCTAAACTTGTCTTGTTTTTTTTCTTCTATTACTGCTACTACGTTTGCTACTTCTTATATGATTATTTACAACACTATGGTACAGACCGGGCTGACTGAGTGACTGACTACCGTGATATCTCCCCTTTTGCAGAATTTCCTAATGGTGTCTTGAGTGGGTTAGGACTTAAAAATTGCTGTATATTTTTGAGGTCATCATTGTCGTGTCTTTCCTAACGCAATAATAATAATAATAACTAAGAGGGAAAGTCCTTTTGTCGCTTCTCATCTTCTTTTACATTGCTCTTTTCTCTCTTTTGTGCTGTAATAAAGGCTCATGATTATAATGATGGGCGTGCGTTCTTCTACATGCCATTATACTCTTACGGGCATGGGTACAACGCTTTCCCCATTATCTGCCGCCATTATTTTCATCCTTGTTTTTTTTGGTTAGTCAATGCAAAAATGTTTGTAAGGCTTTTCAAGTGGCAGCCAACAAGATGACACTTGTTCTTTTTTTTCCCAAAAAGTCATCATCATAATAATTCAGCATTATTGTGTCGTCTATTTAAAAAAAATAAATAATGAAAATGAAAAGCATCCAGCACTACTAGCATTCTCGTGTCCACAAAAAAATGATGAAATATCTTGTCACTGGTGATTCCAGTGACAAAGGCTCTTGTTGAAAATAAAATTGTTAACAAGAGAAAATCATTCTCAGCTTTTTCATTTATTTATGTACATAATATTATACACAGCGAGTTACCATTGTGCATGTCTTTGCATAATAAAGAGTGCTTAAAGTAGGAACGACACAATTATTATTGTTATTGCTCTTTTTATATTGTGCCTAGACGAGAATAACTTTTTTTTATAAGGTTTCCGTCACTCATTCATTCAGACACAATAAGAACCACTTCCTCCAAAGAAGGCAGTTAAAAGGATCAAGTAGGATACCATCAGCAGCATACACTTTCAGTCTTTTTTTGGCATCGTCATAATCAGAGTCACAATCATATAAATTGCCTACCACACTGCTGCTACCACATCACAAATAAAACCATTTTTCCAAGAGTGATCATCATCATCATCATCGCCACATGCATGTATAAATATATTTCGTGTGGTGTCCCTTCTTTGTAAAAGACAAGATTTAACAAGGGACATATTGCATCATTGTTCCTTGGCGTCGGTGGTGGTGCCTCGTGTCAGGGACAAGCGGAAAATGTTTGACGGAACAAGACAGAAAAAAACGCTTGTCATTTCTGCTATATTGCTCCTTATTACCATACATTACATTGTTATTATTATGGCTGCCAGCCACTGTGTTTTACCATTGCTGTTATCATGCTTGAAAATAAAAAAACTGGAGAAAAAAGGAGAAAGAATCATTTTGATGCTATTTTGAAGTGGTAGCAGCAACGCCATGGCATGATTGCGTGCAAAGAACAGTGACTTGTGTGGTGTCGTCGTTCTACTGTGTAATGCGGGGGCACAGAGGCGGGCGGAGGTGGTGGTGAACACAAAACATGACTATGTGGTAGATGTATTCATGCATTTAAATAGAAAAGATACTTGTCTATTACGTAGGTACTTGTAGTGAATGGGTACTTTATATATACTTGCACACAGCCAACCACCACCACATATTATTATGTACTTTGGGCAAACCAATGATGTATATTTTGAAAGAACTCAGCCAGCCAGCCAGCAGCAGGAAGACTTTATTTTTTGCAAAACACCACACACCAAATTCCAGACATTTATATTGCTTTATACCTAAGCCAAAAAATGTATTTTGCTGCTACTTGTCTCATGAAGGGAAGCTCTTGTGACATTCTTTTTTTTTTTGGCAAATGCTCCTTTCTTGTTCTCTCCTCATCACATACATTATTCATCTAGATTCCAGAATGAGAAGAAATTTGACAGTGGGATGACGACAAGCACTAAGACGATAATGATGATCATGCTCACTCACTCACACTGTGGTATTCCTGTGTACTTCTCTCAAACAACCCGATAGAATGCCTTTTTTATTACTAGATTACACTCTGCCTTCTCGTCCTTCACCAGAAAGACAAGAAGAAACGGAAAGCATACATTATGGAGATGGTGGTCTGTTCAATAGTAATAAGTCACACATACACAAACGCCATTGCATATTAGGTAAGGGAATTCTTTATTCGAGTGAGAGATTGTGTCAAAAAGTATCATAATATCGACAAGTATTTTCCCCTGATGGTGCTGCTCTGGAAGGAGAGAGAAGAGAGAATAGTTCCGATAATGCCATCATCATGAATATTTGCATGCATACACACATGTTATTATTAGTTTTTCCTTTGTACAGCTTCCCATATTATTCCTGCTTCTTATTTTTGTGATGGTTAAAAAGCTCAAGAGGGAGTTTTTTTGCTTACTCTTTCAAGAGTCTTTCACATCATCCAGAAAGTGGAAAGAAGGAAGGGTATAGAAATTTTTTATGGTGATGAGCTCAAGGGAGCTCTCTATTGTGTCTTCTAACTAAGCCATATAATGTAATGAAGGGAAAAGAGGATAGAAGGAGGCTAACAGAACAAGAAAAGACTTGACGAGGAAAAGAAGATGAAGAAGAAAAATAGATTTTTTCCTTCTTTTCATTCCTTCAGAAGACAAACATAATAATGTGTAGTTAGTATTCATGCTCACAAGACATTATTATGTAAAGCATCTGGGTAATAAAACAGGGAAGGGAAGGGAATCTAATGCATGTATATATTTTTTTGAGGAGATGAGCATAGAGCGTTTGTGTTTTCTCCCTTTCTCAGAATTTTGTTTCATGTGTACTTCTTTAACTCGCTGATTTAAGTAAAGAGAAAGATGTTGGTGGAAGTAGGCTGAATAAAAAGTCTTTTTTTCATTGCTTAAGCCTGTCAATAGCAATAAAAATGGGGGAGCACAGGTGAGCTGGATGTGAGGTAGGTAGTCAGAGTAGCATGTAGACATAATACATTGTATTGTATTTTTATTTGAGGTGAGCTGATGATGAGGTGAAATGCTATATATTCTTTGTACATGCATCATTATAATAATATGTATGTATGTATGGCATTTACATATGCCTGCATGTCGTCAAGAAGCGTAAATTTAATGAGCTTCCCTGTGTATCCGTATTATCTCTATATTTCGTTTTTCATCCTAGCAGCAAAGAAAAGACGACGACAACATGCATGTCGTCAATATTCTTCTACTCCATTACAAATTTCGCCTAATCTAGTTTTATGTAAGCTTTCTTCACCTGCTGCTACCATGTCTTTTAGGGGGATCTCACAGAGGAAAAGAGAAAGTTATGACTATAACTTTTCACTTTTGACGACTTTTTGTGAGGAGAATAAACTATCCACATTTGCCATTTATTAGTGACATTTTTATGACAAGCGACATAGTAGCAGCTGCTATTTCCTTTTCTACCAAAAGCAATATATATATATATAGCGCGTAAGTATCTGGTTCCAAAAAGTTGTAAAATGTGGTGAATGATCAATGGCAGTGAGCTAAATGATGACACCACTTGTAAGTACATTTTATCAGGCACGTGTAAATAGTTTTTTCTAAAAGCTGGTTTAACACATAATTCAACATTGGCATTCGTGTTACTTTCTCCACCTTCCATAGTAGTACGTTGTGATAATCGTAATGGTATCATCACACTTTTCACATGGTGTCTCAATAATGTCGTGAAACATTAAAAGTAATATTGAATGGGTGAAGAAATCTAATTGATTTTCCTTCCCTATAAATTTAAGGCACGCTCCATTTCTCTGTAGCTTATAATGGATGCAAGGACGACGGAAAGGAACAACATTATTGCGTCAAAACCGATTTAATGCTTGATAATTGTGTTATGTCTGTACCACCATCTGAAATGGACGACTTTTTACAGCACATTGCTTGCATTAATTTTTATTATTTGCGAATTTCAAAATGTGCATTTATGGAACAAAAAGCGCCTCTACTACAATGCTCCCATACGTGTAGGAATTCCAAATACGTGTCAATAAGTAAATAAATAAGAGTGTGAAATATATCTGCATGCATGTACTCCTTTCTTCTCTGCATTGTTTTTCTTTACTTCACTTCTCTTTTATGTTCTCTCTGAAGTGAAGTGTTGCTTTATTAAATGAAATCACGTAAAAAATGTGAAAGTATACAGTAATTCAATGGAAGAGACAGACTGGTGGAGTAGGACGTGAAAGACAAATAAATGTAGCAATTCTCAAACCTACAAATTCGTGTATTCATCATGTATTCAAAAGTAAAACATGAATCAAATTTGATTCTGTTTCTCACACACTTTTGGTATGTATGCATGTATGTTAGCAGCATGTAGCAGTAAATATATAGGTAGTCTTCTTGCTGTTAAGTTGGTAGAGAAATTCGAAATTTTGTGCATGACTGGTTTTCACTGATTTTGCACAGCACATCTTTTATTTTCCAGTTTTAATGGTTCATGCTGATATGTGAAATTCCTGCACGCTTTCTTGCAGTTTAATAACGCGAAAGAAAACTTGTAGTAGTAGAGCATTTTGTATTTGCTCATTCATTCATTTGATTGGTTGATCAAAAGTTTGAACTGTAAATCTTTGTTTGATTTTCTCCAGCTAAAATTTTGTTCGCTCCGTAGTTCGCTCTTTTAATTCGGTTGTACGAGCATGCATAAAACGAATCCAAGTAACTCACAGAGATTAAACAGTGGTAAATTTAATTTCGTTTCGCATACAACAAATAGAATACATCGACACCGTACAAATGTGGCTTGTGTGGAGTGGTTGGCAGGCTTGTGAAGTTTTGAGTGTGTTTGAGCAAAAGTTGGATTTTATTCACTGCTGCGGGAACAAAATTAATACCTACCTGTGTATAAACAAGTATATGCACATATTTTCCATCGGAATGTTGGAATGTATTGGTATTACGGAAATTCGTTGACGTTCAGCATTTGATGAAAATCTAACTCATGTCACGTAGTTCATTTGAATTGGACCTTTATAAAATACCGAACCGCGGCAACCAAACAGCTTTGAAATTAAGTGCCCGCAATTTCACACTTATAAATTCCAGTTTCAAGTGTCCACCTGATCTAGACTCAATATTTCCAGCGTATTTATCATGTCACGTTTGTTAGGTTGAGGTTTGCTTTGTTGTATATAGATAGTGAGTGTAGAAGAGTGACAGTGTGAGGCTTTGATACGAAACTCTGACGATGAGTACAACATGCTATTTTTGTACAATCATAACCATAAATTGTCTAATAAGCTGGGATAATATTAATACATACACAACAAAGTCTGTGTAGTGGCTGGTGAGAAGCGGTTATAAACTAGGCAAAAGATGAAGTTGAAGTGATATTGCCATGTTCATGCAAAGGTTTGTTCAATGTTGAATACAAACACTCGTTTAAGCATAAAAATATTCCAAAACAGCAGTGTTTTCTCTTTTACGCAATCATGGCTCGTGATCCTGCTCAGGCCAAATTCTCGTCTTTCTGTGGAAGTGTGGTCTAATTTTTTGCAACCAAATGAGACAAGCATTATCCACAAAGACACGGTCGAATGACTGCAGTTGGTGGTAGGCCGGAAGAATAAATGGGTGACGAGTGAAATGACTATCGAAGATGTTGACAGAAAAGTCGTAGCAGCATCCAGCCAGAATTAAATGAATACATAGTAGTGTGTGTGTCTTTGGGTATTTGCTTACCTAATATACCTTCTATATAATATTATGTAGATAATATTATACAGGATAAACTCATTCTGGCATGTTTTTATATAATTTATAATCATCGCATTCATCCTGTGCATCCCGCTTTCCTTTGTCTGTGTTTAAATGTGTGTGGAATAGGATATTCCATCGTGTGAACGGTATAGACATGATGACATGTTTGTGTGACGTGATGACGAGAGTCATGGAATAGTTAAATAGCTTATAGAAGAAAAGGTACCTTGAGGCGACGTTTCCAGTATAAATAAAAAATTCCTACGCATTTAATGTTGCTTTTACCAGTACCAGGCCGCCACTACCACAGCGATACCGTCAACATTTCTCCATGTACAAGATAAAACGTGCTATTTTTACTTTATATCGTCACAAACTGAAGATATATATCTATCTGTGAAAACATGCATGCTCACACCTACTCAAAGTATGGATGAATGAGAAGACTGTACTAGACGACATGATACTTGGATTAGAGAATAAAAATATAAACACGATGCATAAGAATGTATTTTTAGCATTTTTGTTCTATGTTCACTTTCGCAGCTTCGCTTCTTTACATAGTACTCATCATAAATATATCGTATCAGTATAGACAAAACTTATTCAGTTTTTAAAAATATTTTCACTCCTCTTGCACATCCGAATTTGGTGAAAAGAATTAAAGAGAGTTGAAGCGAACAAAACTACTTTCACTTTGGATGCCACACTTATACGAAGCTTGCTCAAAACTTGTATACTGTGCTTTAGATGTGCTCCATAGTGTTGTGTCTGTGGGTGGGTAGGGTAGTGATTGAACCTTTTCGTGCATGATGAAAATCAGCTATGGAAAAACTGCAACCTCCATAAATATATCCGTACGGTTGGGTATCTGCACATTACTATATTATATTTTTAATGTGGATACAGAAAAAGTGACTGGAAGCAAATACGATATATACCTGTACCTTTTCGCTGGCTATGTGTAGTTACAGAGAATAATGCATTAATCTGCAGAAAGAGAGCATTCTCCAATGCGAAAAAGGTTAAAGTCAACTGGTACTAATGCGCAAGGGTACGAATGGGGTAAAGTAAGAATTTTATTTAGGGAAAAGCAAAAATCATCCCCCAATTTGATTACTTCTTTTCCAATTTTCCATTGACACACAAGTTAGCAATATCCATTGAACCTAAATTATTTATTCAAAGGTTTTATTCTACTTACGAAATTTACTTGGAATGGTGGACTTGATCAGTCTGCACATTCATGTACATGCAAGTTGTGGCTGAACTGAGTACTAGTATAGTAATTAAGCTTAATGAAATATTGTCTTACATACTTGTGATCTTTTTGCTCTTTTTTTTACTTTCATCTTCTGATTTCACGTTGATAAGTATTAACTTGCACTGGTTTCCCTGTGTTTGTTGTCTTTATAGTGTTGTTGAGAGAAAAATCAAAATACATGACATATTGCTGTAGTTGAGACATTAGCAAGCAGTCAGAATATGATTCTATTCAATACGAATGTTTACCTCACCTTCATCTTTACCGGCAAACTCTCTGAAGCTTTCAATGTGCTTATTACTTCCGATGATTTCTACGTTTTAGATTGCCACATAATAGGAATGTTAATACATCAGTTTTCATTAGTATGATAATTGACTAGTCTAACAAACCAAACTTATTTTCCCCCGCTCGGCATTTTCGGTTTCGCTCCGTTGCTGAAAATCAGCACTCTGAAAAGCTTTCTTGCAGCTTTTTTCATGTCTAGAAAGAACAGTTACCGTCAGCAATCATTTTCGGCCGAGACGAGAGCAAAAAAAAACTATCTCTTGACAAAGAAGAACTTATTCATTTCTACAATTTTATTACTGAGGAAGAAAGATAAGAACATCTCGTTTGGCAGCTCTGTGCCAATGTTTTTATCGTCTTTTCTGTCCATATGAATGCCATATAATATTTCATGTTTTGATAAATGACTGGTGAAGGTGGTGTAATTACAGTTCTGAAAGCCTTCATATCTCTCTCTGTATATCTTTACAAAAGAAAAAGTAGAAATATGAAAAAAAAATCCTAATTTTCTCCATATGGTCACCAAAAACGTACTGCTTCCAATTTGTCGTCATCAATGCTTATACACATTTCATGTTAGAGGCAAATTACTTTTCTGAAGATGAAACATTAATGGTAATAAATACAAACGTGCTATGATCTAGCAACATGACCAGAAATACGCTTGATATAGGATTGCTTTTTTCTCTATAGAAAGTTGGATAGATGCCTATTTACTCTAGCATGGTGTGCCTCTATCATCAATACTATCATCATCGTTCTGACTCAAATAATTTTGAAATATAAATTGCTTCTGATACTCGAAAATATCTCTTTCGTGATTATTTATGACTATTTAGATGTTAGAAGTTATGCTGATAAAAGCATTACCGTATTTTCATTCGTTTCATCTTATGTCCTTCAAATGAATTTTCTCGGTAATATTGCTCTTTCCCTAAACAAAGTTTGTTTTGTCAAATTTCATATCAAACTCTCTGCACAAGGAATTTTAGTTCAATATACTTTTCTACTTGATTCTCGTAGGAGGAAAAAGTCTGAAAAACAAACTTTTGTCGGGGACGTTGTCATTGGACTGTGACGGTGGTTGTTGGTTGTTGCTGATGGCCTTTTTGGCTCTTGATCACATCGGCAGTTCATTTTCCTCTTTTCATTACCCTCTAGTCTCTGTGACGTTAGACGCTAATATGCTAATGACAAATGGGCAAACTTATTAGTTCATGGTTTTGTATCACCGTTCCTCATACAGCTTTTCACATCAATTGTCAATATGTAAAAACATTTCATCACCAAATTAATAACGAATGTGGAATCAACTTATTTATTTTATGTTCACACGTGCATATAAATTTCTATGCATGTACATAGTTGATTATATATCAGGTTTTCCATTGGTAGTTGGTTTTATCTCCACTAAAATTTGAAGAGAAACAGGAAGAAGACTTTTTGTCATCATTCAACAACAAAGTAGTAAATTTATTGGTGTATATTTCCTATCTCCTCCTCCTACTCACTCAGCTATTTATCTGGGCTTATAAAAAGGGTTTCTACAGAATTTATAAATAAATTGGCACTGTGGAAGTTTAAAAGGGGCGTGTAATGGTACATATTATAGGAATAAAATTAGGGAAAATTTGAAAAGGAGAAAATCCCGCTTTTTAATGATTAAAATCCGGATGAACTACCTATGTAAATCATTACTTGGAGTTATTCACGTGTGTTATGTATATTCTGATCTGCATGCTATATGCTCGTCAGTGAAACTTGTAAAAAAAATGATCATAAAATGTGTTTAGAGTTTCGCTGAAAGTGAACGTTTGAGGGATTCTGCCAGAAAATACAAAATTTTGAAATGGTTTTTGAAACTGAAAGTGTTGGCAAAATGCATAGGTATACTGACAAGAACAAAACGATCTATTTTATAACCCACACGTAGCATAAACTTCATACTTAACATAGTAATTCCTAACGATAGCACTGTAAAGAAGGATAATAAAATGTATATTTATAGACTAATATAAGAAACAAAACGATATTTGAAGATTAAACCAGTACATACCGACCTACACAAAACATAAAGGAGAGAGAGAGGAGTAGTAATGTGGGTTTTAGAGATATACTACCACTTACCCACACTACCTATGCCATTTTACTTTTACTACTTTTTCTGATAGGTGGTCTGACTGAAAATATGTTTTGTATTCTGGTCACTAGTCACGACTACTCACTGACTGACGCAGCCACTGCCATTGACATGTGTATGCTATAATCGTAATGGATCTCCTCAGATCTCACCTACGAAATAAATATAACGTGCTGGTGTGTCTATGAACGTTCAAACAGTCGAATTGTATGACGACGAGTGGTGTGGTATTAAGGGAATTAAATAAATAAAACAAAAACAAGGAGCTTTGATGATCACTTTGAGAACAGGAAAAAAGGAAATTCTAGTTAATTGGGATTATTCGTTTTACTTCGTTTTGTGACAATAGCAGTCAGATCAGAAAAGAGGTTTTCCTTGAACAGTCAGCATGAGAACACTTCACTCCATTGATTTTTCCGGTATGACATATTTCGTTTGCGTCAAAAGTAATGGG
>JAHZMZ010003094.1:0-11511 GCA_027743805.1 Lepidocyrtoides sp. E14 | reverse complement strand
TAAAACTTTTTTTTTCAGGATTTACTGAATCAGGCTTGTTAGGTAGAGAAACATTCTTTGACTTGTCAGTTGTTGAGATGGCTACATAGTGGTCGTTTAGCTGGTCTACGTCCATGGTCAACTTGTTCCGTTTATTGTCTTTCAGAGGTACTACTTTGTTAATCGCTTGCCATATATTATTCTCCTTTGATAGAACTTTTACTTGATGCTTAGCATCATTGACAATACTGTGCCTAATTCTTTTCTGAAGTAACGACAAATTTGATCTCCTATAATCAATTGATCTTTTACAATAATATTTGTACAATTTTCTTCTTTCCTTAATAAGAGATTTTGTGTATTTACTAACGAATTCAAACGGCTTTTGTTTTTTAGCTTTAACTAAATTAATTGGACAGTTTGTATTAATAATACTCATGAATTCGTCATAAAATTCAGTAAAATTATCAGTATAGGTACAAAATGACGAATTACACTGATTTATTACATTTTGAGCGCAGTTTTTATACTCCCGTTTCATAAAACTTTTTCCATTAGTTTTGTCTTTTGATATTTTTACTATACATTGAATACATTTATGGTCAGATAAAAAGGTTTCAACTACTTTACAATTTTTTATAGGCGCATTGTCACGACTAATAATCAAGTCCAGAACATTATTCAGTCTTGTAGGATTGTTAATATGTTGTTTCATTTCATGAGAATACAAAAACTCATTCAATTGATCAATATATCCTTCTCTTAAATTAGTAAGTATTCAAAGAAATTGTCAAAAAATTGATAGTCAGCCTGTAAAACTTTTTTCTTGTAGTTAGGGTGACGATATATATTGGCAACAATAATACTTTTTTTAAATGCTACTTGAACTTTTTAGAAGTTGGTACTCAATATTATCAGTCAACCGAAAATAACTGACTTCATTAATTTTAATATTATTTTTTACAAGAATGCATACCCCTCTTTCACCAATATTTGATATGTCTTTACGTATAATAGTGTAGCCAGGGAAAGCAGGAAACGTATGACATGGTTTGAGAAAAGATTCAGTAATACATAACATATCATAATTGTTTGCGGTCAATAAGATTTCTTAGATGCACGGACATGTGCATACTATATGCTTCCAAAATGGGACAAAATTTGATAGGTGATGATGACAGTGGGATTTTATTGGAGGGTGACGAGTCAATGAGTCAAGATTTCACCGTCAAGTACAGTCATACTATTGACATATGTACAAAAGTGACATCATACCAGAGAAGGAATTCCACTACTATAAAATTAGTTTGAATTGATTGTTACTCACTCACTTGTAAAATAGTTTCCAATATTTAGAATGTAATATTTGCCTGTTTTACTAAATTGTAACACGCATTTTAGAGAAGCATTATGTTGTCTTTGTCATGAAAGTCGTACGATCATTTGTGATGATAACATTACAGATCTGAATGCTCGTTGACATCAGTAATGATAAAGCATTTTTACAACTTACATAGATAAGCAGATGGCTTTGTATAGAATTGTCCATGAAATCACGTTTTCCACACATTCGATTCTACTTGGTGGTCTGTTACTCATAAGTACTGTGTGTTCCAGTTATGTTTCCTTGTGCGAAAAATGTCAGTCGATAAGTAATATTGACCATGGAGTAGATAAGAGACTAAAATAGCAGATAATGATGAATAAACTGGTTAAACAAAGCAGTAAATATAATGAATAATTTTCACAATAGCCACAGAAAAGTTCCTCCTGTCATCACAATTTAAAACACTGCTTCTTTTATTTGTGATGACAAACTAAGGAATCCTAATTAATTCATTTTATATTTAATGTCTCAGAAACCCCCGTGGCTAATGCGCATTAGCACAAAATGTGACAAAATTTTGTATCTGAATGTGAGTGAATCAGCGCGAGTCGCTGCTCGTGTTAGTACCATTGCTGTTTTTGGGTAATTGACCTGCCTAAACTTCCCATACTGTAATTAACTGTGTGCACCCTGTCTTAAAGGAAAATTAAAGGTAATTCAAAACCCAAATCTGTCAAAAAATTCATATAACAATATAAAATAGAACTTTTACTAAATAACATTTTGACAGCATTTGAAAAAATGCAATTTTGGTATTTTAAGTAGCATAAATAATACACACACACATAATACTACTAAATAATCATTACATATAGGTTCAAAATTTTCCCGAGCAGAGGGCACAGGTAATTCCCATATTTTTCTAGTGTTAAAATCTCTCAGAACATGTAGAAGGTTAAGCATGCCTCGGCCATTAACCCTTTTACTTCAACAAAGGGTCAGGCGAGATACAATATTGTCCCTTAATACTCCCCCAACTCCCATGGCAAGGCTATTGAAGGGAAAACCTAGGGATTAGAATACATCAAGGTCCTACGTGTTTGTGTACCTACGTGTGGTTCCGATTTTTTGTACAAAAAAGTACCCATTTATTTCTTACGGGAGAATGAAACAGAAATGGTGAACAGTTTAGGCGCCCACACATTGCATTCAGAAAATAAACTAACAGTTTTAAATATTTGAAACTTTTTGTTACATCATGTGTAATTGATGTGATTTTTGGAGAACGGTTGCATCGTAGACCTATTACTGTGTGGAGATTTGTATCTATAAAAGTGTGGCGAAGCGCTGCTGAGTACGTTTTCTGTATAGTTTAAGCTTTTACGTACCGTAGTTGCTGTAGTGCGGTTATTGTTGCAGGCTTTCCATTTAAAACGTAAACTAAAGTTAGTATAGAAGTCAAAAGAAGTTGTTTTCTTTGGTCGGTCGCTATTCGTTTTACAAATTCGGTCAATTTATGTGTCAAATGAGTGATAATGGTAAATAAATGATCAACTTAAAAAATGTCTAATTGCTGACATGTTTATTGATTTTGTAGAAATCTCCCTGAGCTGGTGCTAAAATTGAATGAAGAAGAAGAAAGGATCCTTTTGCTGTAAACCTTTCATTGCTTCGCCAAAGATATTCTACTATCCAGTGCAAATGCCAATAATTCTGAAACCTGCGGATAGCACAGAAAACAACGACACAATGCTTTCCCTTCTGAAACATTGGAAACTTGCTCTCCTTGCGGTTAGCTGGGTCTCCGGATGGGGTTACATTTGTTACTCCATTGTCAACCTGATGAAGACATACAACATGGAACTGAGCATACAGTTAATCCTTTCCAGTCTTATCGTGCACTTATTCCTTCCAGCCCTGCTGCTAATGGCTGCTGGACTACTCGCTGGTATGCTTTATTTGCATCCTCCCAAGTGGAACGGCAGTGGGGGCGGAAAGTTGGCTCGTTCACCAAAACGTATTCACATTGGAACAAATATTGTCAAATAAGAAGAAATTCTCTAATGTGTAATGTATACTGTCATTATATTAGCTAACGATAGGAATTAATCATTTACAGATTAGACAACTATGTACTCAATAATTTTTAAGTTTTAGTTAGTTTTATTCAGCAGGACAATCACAAAAATAACGCAGATACAGATTAATGTTTGTCCAGTAATGCTACATAATATGTACATAATACAGAAATGCATGTAATAATTTTTGGGGAGATTGAAATATAATATCGCTCCAATAGTATTCCTGTAAAAACGCTACTTAATTTTTAGTGTAGTATAATAGCATACAACTGTACAGGTCCAATGAATAAAAATGAATTAAGAATCTTAATTAGTTAATCTTGCCGTTACGTATTGTATTGTACGTACGTTAAGTACAGATTTATATATTGTTTTGTTTACTATTTGTATACGATTATACAAATGATTTTTAAATTATTATTATGTCTATTCTGCTGTTACTAAAAGGAAAGTTGCTTATCCTTAAAACTTTTTTGCAGAAGAAAAAATATTTTCTGTTTTAATGTTAAATACAATAATTGCTAGTCGGTAAGAAATGAATTTACGCATCTCTTTTTAGTCCCTTCGAAATCCAATAACGTTTTATGTAGATTTTGTTATGAATTGTTATAGCATAGGAGCTTTTTAGGCTGACAGGTTGATTGCGATAACGTCATCATCAATTATTGTGATCTTAGAATTCTATCAATGTGAAAGAATTTTGCAAAGTAATTTGATAAAATAATGTTAATATCCAAGATAAATAATTTACAAAACATAATTGTAGTACAGAAATGTGTTTCGAAATTTTCATGCCATTTAAAAAAGCGCAAACTGCAAATAAAATTATCGAACAGGAGATAGAATTTCGATAAAACTACATTGATATATGAGAATCCCTCACCGACGTTTCTATTATCTCTATCACAGACATTTATCATTTTGGCACGTCTTTTGTCTTTACAAAGGTAACGGAAATTCTGTTACACCGAATATGGTTTGCATTTGCGCTATGCAAAAAACAGTTGCAAGAGTTTCTTCCGATCAACTCTCAAGAAATCTCAAGAGTCAAGTGGCAATTTGTGACGAAGTAGAGCTTCACTCTCTACGTGTCTTCAACAAATTTCACAGCTGTTTTTGGCTCAGTAAGCAAGTGCGCTGGCAGTCAGTACTTGGCGCTCAACACCTTATCGAGATTTAAAATAAGAATTATCTCGTACACTTTTATATTATGCCTTACATTTAAATGGAAAACCTAAAACCACCACCACTTTTACAGACACCATCTTCCAGTTCAACTGAAACCACTAATACAGCCGTTGACTGCAACAATGACTACTCCACTCCCAACACTCAAATATACTGTGAAGATGATTACTTTGCAGAAATCAGCTCATCAAATTATCATCTCAAGTGCGACCATTCCAAACAAACAGTACCTGAGTCTCCCTTGCCTTTCAACTACTTTCGATTTAACGAATATTTAAGGTTAAAACGGGAAATAGAACGTGTGAACCGATCTCTGGGAGTCACTCCTCCTCAGGGCTTGGAATTTTATACGGATGAAAAGTTTATAACAGAGTTGATTGAAGTTTACGGTGAACTGGATGAAAAGAGCGAAAGGTTTCAGTTAATATTTCAAAATTACAAGGAACAACGATTGGAGGAGATTCAAGAATGGATTGAAAGAGAAGCGGTGGAGAAAAGCAAGGTGAATGAAGTTGAAAATGATGAGCTTTTGGATCCTGAGGTGATACTCTTACAACATTTCACGGAGGAGGAAGAAATAATCTCCTTTAAAGCGGTGAAACAATTATCTTCCAACTCTTGGAATCCCTTTGACCTTCCAAGAAAGACTTCAATAATAAATGCTAATGATGCACACGGAAAGCAATTTCCAGTCAATAATGCAAAAAGGAAACAAAGCAATAATAATAGTAAAGGTTACTTGGCTCAAAGGAGAGAAGTGATTGCAACGGAAGCCTTTAATATTCTCCAGCAGCATCCGATGGGCCTTACCCGGAATAAATTATTAGCAATTTGTAATGAGCGACTGGGTAGAAAAGCGCCACCAGGTGTGATAATGAGCTTGAATTCGGAAATGATTGACGGTTATCTAACAAAAGAAAAAATTCTCATTGCTAAAGGATTCTTCCAGGATGGAGGTATCATTTTCCCCGTAGTACCCCACTCTGCTTGTAAAAGTACTGATCCAACCGATATCTTGTGGAATTTAAGGCACAAGCTTCTCGTAATTTTAAATTTGTACATGGGCATTGTTGAAATTAGTGAGTGCATTGATTTGTACCATAAAATTTTTAAAAGTAACAAGTTTCCTTACAAAGACTGGGGTTTTGATACTGACTTGGATCTGATTAAATGGCTGTTTGTACAAAAGTGGAATATAACTGGAATAGAGGTAATTCAATTAAATCTAGGAGGAAAAGGGAAAACCGGATGCAAACACTATCTTGCAGTGATGACAGATAAGAGGAGAAAATTGGTAGAAAGACAAATGGCTTCAGGTCAACAGCCAGAGAAAAAATCACTTGATGAAACGAAACTAACTGACATTTCTCAGACAGCAGCACCTAATAAAACCAAGAAGATCAGAAAACAGAAAGGTGTTGGTAAAGTAGAAAATGCTGTACAAGTGCCTTCAGCAGGCTCAAGGAATCATAATCATGGTCAACATGATGTTTTATTATCATCACCCTCCTTTATGACATCAAAGTCACCGTGGAGTAAAGATCCGTTGCTTCAACAGCCACCATGCAAGCCTCCAATTTTGAATTACGATCCCACCGCTACGATCATAGAATCGAAATACGTTCAGATTGGAGACAAAATCAGTCGGGAGGAAAATGGAGTGAATTCTAGAGAAAAATTTGACTGTGTCGTGTCACTGGTCAACTCACCAACAAACTTTTATCTTGTTAGAATGGTAAAATGGAAGCAACTTGACAAGCTGTTTGGCGAGCTAAGGTGAATATTAAAAAAAAATTGTGCATGAAAATATTATTTTTGAAAATCTCATAAATGGCAACTTGAACTGAAGATTTTTACTTCAAACTTTCAGAGATTATTGGATCTCTCATCCAACAGCACTCTGTCCTCATCCCCAGTTTCTCCAGCCAAATTACATCTGCTTGGCCAAGACTGACAACGAAGAGGAGGTGGAAGTGTACCGAGTTGTTATTCTGGGAAGACCCGATCCCCACCACTACAAAGTGTTCTGTATAGACTATGGCGATTTACTTACAGTTCGTCATAATCAATTGCGATACATGCCAAAGGATTTTCTCTACTATTTTGATGCTCAAGCCATTCCATGTTCATTATACAATGTGGCATCACCCACAAAGGACCCCGCGACAGGAAATGACGTTTGGAACAAGGGTGTTTGCGAATACACAAGAAAACTGCTTATTCCTAATGATCTTCCAATTGTAAATGTACTTTTTAAACAAAGAGTAAATGGAACCGGTAAATGGCTAGTGAAGGTTAGCTCGGGTAAGAGAGAAGATGTTGGAGAGGACGTAATGAAATTCGTGAATAAAGGAACGAGCTAATACGAACTTTCTTAAAAACCTGACAAGTTATGGTGTATTCATTCATTTTAAATAGCATCCAGAATTTAGCAAACTTCATGCTCCAAGTTTCATTTAAAGACTTCTTAATTTATTAGTATGCATGAGCACAAACTGATTAATATTTATTCTTTTCTCCGCATCAGAGTTCCAAAGATGACCTAATGAACTCGTCATTCGCAAAACCGCACGGTTTTTATCTTTTTCGCAGTAGAACAGACATAAACACCGATTCATACAACATTAAGCTAGCATTTATGACCTGTGGACCTGGACAACTGCATGCATACAAGTTATTGCAATGAACAGCAAAAAATGCATACCACAACAAGAAAACCACATTTACATAATATACTTATTGACTTAATACATAAGTCAAGAATAATATTCTTCTGTCTCGTCTTGATTATCATGTCAACTTGGATGAAATTCAATGAAATTGAAAAATACGTTACGCCGCAAAAAATGCAAGCATTTCTTTCATGTTAATTTTCGAAATTATAAATGAATATTAGTATTATCACATTTAACCCTAACCCTGTATATTCTTACTAGTGGCCACTACATAATTTACGGCTGGTCCTCCTAAAAGTACATACATTCACGAATTGAAACGAATTAAAATTCAGTGAAATTAAGTTTCAAGTTGATTGAAAAATGGCCGATATGAAGTATTCTCGGAAACAACGTTTGCGTCAGGCGTCTACTGTTTTTCGTATATAAAGCTGATACTAAACTGGTGAAATCATATTAGTTTGATTCAATCTTTCACTTGAAGAAATAATATTAATTTAAATCTCCTCATCATTATTACACTCAAAACTGCACTACAAAAAAGCAATTTAAAAAAAATGGTCCCTGGAAGTACTCATTTCGCCCTTTTCCTGATTGTTGCGGTATTTACTGTTGCAATCTTTGGGGCTCCACAGTCCAACCAAATGGCATCTCAATGGGCTGGAAATGCCGCCAGTAATGGACAGCTTGGCAAGGTATTTAAAATTAAACTCCATTTTTGAACGGCAACATTAATTGGTGAAATGTATGAATTCACATTTGTTTGAAAGAACGCTTGTATGTATATTATGCGATTTTTAAAAATTCAACAGCCACAGTTTCATCTAAATGGTGGTGGATCAGGAAACAATGGACGCAATTGGGGTGCTGGTGGTAATGTAGGCGCGGGTGTTAAGGCTTGGGAAAGTCAAAACGGAAGGCACTCAGTTGGCGTTGGAGCCAATTACGGACAATCTTTTGGAAGATCGCAAGTATGTACACGTTTAGAAAGTTTTTAAGTTGCTCAATTTATTTTAGGGTCAGTCATGGCATTCAAGACCTGATGTTGGTGTTGGAGCTGGTTACTCTTACAAATTTGGAGGTGGTCGCGGCCGCAGAGGTTAAAAGTGTAAATCCATAAATATGCATTCACTTGATATTTGCTTTTTTATTTGTGTTTTTTTCATTGATTATGGACACGTAAATATACTTTTTTTTATGAATAATCTTGAAATGTAGTTTATACCGTCATTGAAATCCATGTTGAGGCTATCTCAAATTAATTTTTAAAATAAAAGTGCATTTATAAATAATGTTACCCCTTCGCGTATATTACTTTTTATCCCAATTAGATATTTTATTTTAATATTTAATGAGGGCTTTAAAAAATGCTACCGGTAGATCTGCTCAATTTACGCTCCATATCTGTTTGGGAATATCAATGAAAGGTGCCATAGTCGTAATTATCCTGAACTAGCTGAACTACTGCTGTGCAAAAATTATGCATGAGCATCTATTTTCATAGCAAGGTGCATGTACGTAAAAGAAGTAAACCTCATTTACTCCAGAGAAAATTGTTTACTCACATGTGGTATGTGGTTGAAATTATTTTAATTAAAACATTGCATGTTTATTTTATTTCTATTTTTGGCCATGAAATGGTAACAAAATGTCAATAAAAAATTGCAAAATTTACAGCGCAGTCATTTCATCTTTAGTTTTACATATTCATTTTTCATTAAAATTAGTGAGCAAACCCATATACAATGAGCAACGAGAGTATCGTGAAGTAGGTTGTTACCACTTTACTACTTTCCCCTTCTGAAGCCGAATGATACTCTTCGTGGTAGTGCTGGTTAAGTGATGGATTCTTAAAGGATACATCTTGCATCATGTGACCTCTACTGTTTCCAGCATGTTTAAAGTACGAGTCTGGTGAGAAGGGGTCTTCCGGATGCCAAGCCCACATTACACGAACGTTATTATTCTTTAAAAAATTGAAGCATGTTTTTGTATATACATAAGCCCAGTCTTTTTAAATCTTCAAGGAAATGATTCGCAACTACTTATTAAATTACCAGCAAATCTGCATCGTAATAATCATCTCCAGTATTCCATTTCCTTCTAAATCTGATTGTGGTAACTCCGCGCTCCTGTTTAGCATCCATAAGTTGATAATCCTGACTAACGTCCAATTCAGGTAGCGTATTGCCCCGAGCAAAGTAATCCTACAGATCATCCAAAATTTTATTTTTACTTAAACAGAACAATGGCTTATTTTTTTAAATATTTTTTTTTCGTGTCTCACTCTATCCCGTCCTGACTTACGTAAATATATGCAGTTCCATTCTTATTGTCTACCCATCCAACAACAATATCACATCCCTCCATTGTCCCCTTCCATTTTGGACAAAATCCAACAGAAACATAGCCTTTAGTAAAGCTGCTCATTTCCATTGTTAACCAGTGGTCATCCTTCGATATCCACTTTAAATCCACCCCTTGATTCACTTTCAATGCCAGGTGATGCGCACTACTCCAAATACTCACACCTCCCCCATCAATTGTCTGAATGGCATTTCCATGATCATGTCCTTCATGACTTGAAACACCATCACACATAAAAAACACTCCAAAAACTACTCCAACTAACAGGGAGTACCCTTCAGCTAAACTTTTCAAACCCATTTTAAAAATCTTTTTTGTTTTCAAAAAAAGTCTGGCCACGTTTTTATATCAGTCTCTTCCTAATGACTCGTCCCGCTAATGAACTGAAGTCTGCACTGGATTTCTGATGAGATGCTCCTCGTTCTATAATTAGAGCATAACTAAAAGCCAAACTTTACCTTAAAATATTTATCTTCTGAAATTATGAAGAGAAACACCTCTCGTACCAGTCTCAATGCTAAACCATGTAGGTTTTTACATGGAAAATGAATTCACATTAAAATGAAATTATGAAGGATGATGATTTAGCTTCTTTGATAAATAAATGATACAAAACTACGCTGCATACAGCCACCACAAAATACATACAAATACTATCTATTTATGCATACAATGTCTGTATGAATGAGAAATTAAAAGCACCATACAAAACTGCGGAATCAAATGCACGTCATTTTAACAGCCTGACTTTGGCATTCATTTTTTTTATTAAATAATATTATTCTCATTGCATACAATATATATGAGCTTGTTGGCTGTGTGTGTGTGTGAATTTTTTATTTGATTACATTTTTTTGCAGTTGCAGCTTGTTATTCTCCTTCTACTACGAAACGATATATTATGTAAGGAATCTGCAAAGACTTTAGCCTTTGGCGATGATGTTTTTATTGAAAGCTGCATGCAAACTACTAGTCCATGTCTACATTATCGTATTAATCATATCCATGATTGTACTTTGCTGCTAGTGGTCCATGAGAATGTTAAAAATACTGCTATTTACAGCAAGTTTAATAACAAGGTTTAACATGTTCTTGTACTTACTTACTTTATGTTATCTTTTTGCAAAAACAATAGTTTAAAGACACGAGGGGAATGGCTGCACAGAAGGAAAAATTATCCATGTAAGTTGTAAGTGTCTCCCTGAGTCTGCATAAAATTATCGAAGATAGTCTACGAAAGTATAAAAAAACAGGAACATTCTTGGAAAAATCCTTCGAATGTCAATGTTGAATCAAATCTAGGCATGTATTGTACTAATTTATCGTTACTTATCAATTTAAGAAGGATTGTTCGTATTGCAGTTTTGTTTTCCTTGCAAGCTTGACAGTCAGTCAAAAATGGAAAAATGCTGCGAAAGATATAGACATATTGGAAGTACATAATATAAATTTGCCAATTGAAATATACTGTCATTCAGCCTTTTGACTTTAAAAAAGCATAGTATTGTTATCTCGCAGATGTGGATTTTCTTTTAGCAGTAATGACTAGTCTTGTCACAGAACTGAATGTTTTTTGATGATATGACTGACTTTTTTTTAAACATCTACTAAACTTTTAGCGCCCACTCAAAATAAGGAGGAAATAAGTTTTAAAGTTCATAATAAATTAAAGGTTTCTGAGAACTTTCAGAGAAATTAATAACAATTAAGCTTGGTGGAGATTTTATGAATATTTCATTAATTCTTTATTAATTTTCAGCTAATCATATGATTCTTTCAAAACAAATTTTCAAGCTTCAATTTTACTCATGTAATTTTAGTTCACATAAGTTTTCCAGTGTGACGATTATTCCTTTTTAACAGAGACCTCCTTGACGGCAGAGCTTGTGACCGT
>JAHZMZ010003093.1:0-31308 GCA_027743805.1 Lepidocyrtoides sp. E14 | reverse complement strand
ACAGAAATTTATTGCCAACATCAGCATTGTAAACTTGAACTTTGCAAATTAAATCAGCTATTTAATACTTGCACTGTTTGCTCACAAAAATCCTGCAATTAATTATTGGTATGTACATATCTGCTAAATGTGCTTCTATTACTCTCTAAGCAAATTAAATTACATTTCAGTCATTGAAGTTTGGAGGAAGAAATCAAATCCAAACACCATTACATCCGCAGATCTACATAGGTATAATGTAGTTTAATGGACGACACCTAAAAGCATCATATCATGAACATGGAAGATTTTTAGTTTTTTAGCAATACGATCCACTCAGCTACAGTCACGCACGTTGCACTCGTTGCGACTTTTGGAAAGGGATTTCCCAAAATCAAGAGTCTTGGTTGGTTTAATTATCGAGCTTCTCTCTAATCATTCTTTAGACTTGCTTGTGTTTTCATCCGTGATAAATTACTTCCTTTCAACAATATAGGGATACAAGTAAAAATTCTCCAATAAAGCTTTGAAGAAATACAAAACCATATTCCGCACGCATGTTTTAAGTTAATAAAACGCGGAAATGCGAAAAAAATTAAAATAATACTGTGTATTTCGTGTCGAGCAAGTATGTACAATTAAAAAAACAATGTGTGCTCTGCTCAAGCTTAACCCATATTTCACGAATAGCTCTCCATCTGCAAATCCCTATAGTCAAATATTTGAATAAGAAAGTGGTGTTTTTAAAGTGTTTTTATTTTTTGGATTATGTCACGCAGTATTGGTTAAAGAATGTAAAATAAGATAACCTACTTTGAAGCTGTGCTTTTATCTCCTTTTCACAAAACACAAAAAACTACTTAATTTTATTTGAATTAGGGAGATGCTTTCAAAAACTTGTATTTTTAATTATGACAGTAATTATAGCTTTTTAACACATTCTTTTGACAAGCTTTTTATACTTTGAGTTATGCAACATCTGCCTTTCTGTTATGTATTTTTTATGATCATGAAAAATGATGAATGGCCATAATGAAGATTGATGCGTAACGTGACATGCTAAAATGTTACACAGAACAAACTTACTATACAATGCATCCTTATTTTTTCAAACGCGTTTGCTTGCAATTAGTTGCATGTTGCATTGCATGGTCTGTTTAGTGTTTACTTACCCTTCTCTTTTAAGTTTTATGTGGAAATTCGTGGCGCTTGTGTCAAGACCTCTGTTCCAAGAATCATGACGTGACTAGGTAAACATTTTTTAAACTACCTTCTTATAAAATTAAAAACTCAACATGTATCCTTCCTTATAAGAAAATACATACCTTGTTTACTCGTTTCCCATTCTTTCTTTCACTTTGCATTTGTTTGTCTATGAGAACAACCTTGTTAATTTACGTGGATATTATTTATTACCCCTCCTAATGCAGTCTTCTATGATGTTGGTATGTATTCACTCATTCATGAGAAAAGTGATAACAAAATTCTACATTAACTGACACTTGTTCGTTAGGGAATTTCCTTGCTTCATTTTATTTGCAACAAGTCCAACTGCTTTGTCGTCACCATCAATCTTACTGCTTGCTTAAACATTCATAAAACAGTATGATCGTGAGTGAATGTTCTCTTGCATTGAGTCATTTTGATGTAGTGTTGGCGCCTTGGCGCTCATGTGCATAAAATTATGGTTTTTGTGGACAACGACAGATGTACACACAATTTTTTTGTCTGAATTTGAAAACAATGGGGACATGTTTCCTAACACAAAGAAAAGATATATATATGTGCGAAAAACTTTGGTTATTAATATTTGCGCAAATATGAGAAAATTAATACAAAAATGTACATCATGATCATTATTGAATATTTTGATTTAGTTTTTCAAAAAACTAATAAATATCATCTCATAATTGTATCATGTCACCGGAGTGAATGCATGATAACAAAAATATTTTAAATGAGCTCTGAGCTCACTCGCTACTCCCTACTCACACTACTCGTAGTAGCAGCCTGCACCACTACTCATCATTACCGTGATTAAATTCCTTGTCCTCCTCGTATTAAAAAACAAGCACATGGCGTAGCTTTTTTACTCGGGATAGTTAAGTAAACAGTTAACATTACTATGTAGTGTTGACGCGTAAGCAGAATTCCAGAAAAAGGTTAACTGATATTTGTATGCTCAGTTAACAAAATATTTAATAGCAAGTATGCTGAGAATCGTAAAAAGAACACAACACAGCAATACTGCTACAAGCTGATAAAGGCAATTCATCTATTATAGCAATGCGATGCATTAACGCTTTATAAACATGTTGTAGGGAATACAAAGCATTCATTTCATTACTGAACTCCAAGCCGATCCAGTGTCCGTGTGGTGTACCGTTGTTGTTCCATATAGAACGGAAAAAATAAACGTGAGAACTGAAAATTGAATTTCCTAAAGTTTTTCAGTGACACGACTTTTTACTTTAAAGCAGCTATACCAAAATGGCTACATTCAAGACTTTTGCCACTTCCTGTATTATTTTGGCATTAGTTTCTGCAGTGCTAAGTCATCCAGCAGATGATAAAAAAGTTGATAAGCACAATTTGAAGTATACTTTTGGAAGTCAAGGTATGTAGTTTGCTATTTACATGTGATCAACCTTTCTTCTTTAGAATTTAAAGCTACAATAGTTTTATTACTTAGAGGAGATTCCAGCCGCATTTTTTGAGTCAACTCCGCTGGAAACATCAAGAAATGACAACAACAACTCTTCAGGTACAAGATGAGGTTTCACATGCGAAATATTCATCATCTCTTGATGCAAGCAAAAATAATAATTTCATTTTCATTTCTCGTGTTTCTTTATTATCAGGACGAACAGTCTACCCACCTTGCCAAGATGGCAGCGGAGGATTGTGTGTCAATGCTGGAACCTGTCCAAGCAACTTGAAACCTGAACGGAACGTTCCCGGTGCGTGTGTCAACGGTCAGGAATGCTGTTTTGGAGGTATGGGTTCTGCATGAAAATTATTCATTTGCAAATTTTATCTCAATTCCTACCATTTTCTAGATATTTTTGACAGCATACTTTAAACACGAATCATAAATATTTTCAACAATTTCTTTTAGCACCGTCCAATGATAAAACATGCAGCAGTCGTGGTGGGGAATGCGTTCCAAAAAGTCAGTGTGGCTCCGCTCCAACTTTCTTGGAGGCCGTGGACTGCAATCAAAAGAATGGACAAATTTGCTGCATATATGTTTAAGCTATTTATCATCATTACCATTATATCCGCATAAATGGCAGATGGCTACTATTACTATTGACTGTTGAATGAATTTTGGGAAATTTTATTTATCAATACACCACCACCCTCAGTATTTTTATTCATTTTTTACAATCCGAAAAATATATTAGATGTAACTTTAACCAAATGAAAAATTAAAATATGCTTAATCGTATTTTATTCCATATTCGAAGCAGAAACTTACAGTAATAATTTAAAAGTTTTTACAAAATACTGTGCTAAAATCTCAAGCTTGGTTAGTGGAAAAAGGTCTTGTAATACCAGTAGCACAGGTGCAGTGTATAGAGCCATACTCTTCTGATCATGATCTACTCTAAATTTTTTTTACAAATTCATGTTCATATGCAGACATACATGTAAATATATGTATATGAGCATCGTTGCCGGACAAGTAAGTAAACGCTGTAAAAGTAATTTGCAGTAAGCCCAAAAGTTAGTATCGTCAAGCGCCTGGAGCAAAAGGAGCATGAAGTGCATACACAAAGCACAATTAATATTTTCTAAACTATTTAGATCAACAATAAAAGTTCACAAATCAAACACAATCAAACCACTTAACACATATTTTTATTCCAATCTGTACTTACTACTGACCATTTTATGTTTTGAGAAACTAATCCTTCTCGTTTTTCTGTAGTCCTTAATTATCTCATTATGCACTTCTGTTCACAGTGCGAACTTCACACAGTCTAGTATAATATGCAACTCTGATAACATCTCCGTTTTTTTATGAGAATGATCTACAAAAATCAATAAAATTCAGGTTAACAGGAAAATTATTTGGTATTTGAAAGGAATACTAATTGTTTAGAAAGCTGCAAATGGTGAATTAAATCGTATTAATTGCACATTTACCATTTGACTCTGACAGTGATCTTTAAGATGCTGTTGATAGAAGAAAGTTTAAAGCATCATTTAACATTTTAATGCTTAATTTGTGCTTCTGCATCAAAAAGTGCTTCAGGGGGATAATAATTTAATTGCAATCAGCCTACACGAAAACAACACCGGCAAGTATACAAAAAATACTAGTTTTTTACCCAATGCAAAAAATGAACAAAGCAAAACTACCTCTTAAGTATTCCTTTTACTAAATTAATTAATTCCGCAGAGTCTCGTATTGGTATACTTTAATTTTTTACTCAAGCACCGATGATTATAGTGACGCTGACACGGTTTACAGTAAAAAATATGAAATACATTTTGAGAGTCATGCCAAATCAACTGTCACTCATTGAGGAGACTTCAAGACAATTGCAATTCCCACTCGCATTATTATGCACTTGTTTTTCCCCAGGCATTTCAGGGCTCTTTTAGGACCTCTAAAAAAATTATTATGAAATGTCATATCAATACCATGCACATTCAAGGAGTTTGCTATACTTTGCTCTGCATCTATAGATGGCTTTCAGCCAAAAGCAGTGTTAATAAAATGTCGCTACAGGTGAAACATTTTAACTTGAAGAAATAGTCGATCTTTTAACAGTCCTATATTACAGCTCGACAGTCGACAGTCATTTTATTTATAAATATGCCTACATGAGTAATTATATTCCCTCTAGTACTGGAACAATGAACAGTAGTAAGAAAAATAGACAAAATGGTAAGCTCTAAAAGCTAGTATACCATTTTGTTTTTATATTCGCCATTCTCTTCAATCTTCATCCCCCGTTTTCGCAAAGCATATATAATGTAGGCATGGTCTATTTCTGTAGGAGTTGGAGGCTACCAGAGAGCCTGAAGCAACGTCTTAATAAGAATTGCTAGAAAACTACTTTTCAAACAATGTTTTTATTATTATAAATTTCTTACATGATAGCCATCCATCTCAAAACTACAACGTGAGTATCATCCATTATTATTGTTAGTTACCTCTACAATATGCTTCTTCTGATGTTGTTCTCTTCTATTTTTTTCTGTGATATCCGTTGGTTGTTTCGTTTCTCGAAATAGTACCCTTTCCATCACTACCACCATCATCATCATCATCACAAAATTGCTGAAAGCAGTTGCATTGCGTGGGTGTCAAAAAATATAATTTATGCATTATAGACTTCACTTGCTCAACTCGAGCAGAATGAATATTAAAAAAATAACTGAAGAGTGACGTGACGTGACTGAGTCAAGTTCACTCCGTAATTGCCGTCGTGTACTCCCGATCCCGATGATGATTGCCGCAAGCAATTCATGTTCACTAAAAATTTTGCACCACAGTAATATTTCATAAAAGAAAGAGAATCAGACATTTGTGTTGTTCATCTGCGAAATGGTGTTCAAGCGCATTGCCTTGAAGCTCAATTTACAACAATAATTTTTATTACTACTTGCTAGTGGCATTTTTTTCTTTTTCGTATGTCCGTTTTTGTCGAGTGTTCCTTCCTTCATGGTATTCTACACACACAAATTGAAGAAACCGTCTATGATGATGATGATGATGATGATGATGCATAGTCAAGTCCCACGTCTTTTTTGTAGTTACCTAATAGGTTAAACTACAGGACAAATTGCCCCAGGATGAAATCATTATGCATAAAAATACAATGCATAAAATAATCTAGGCATGCCTACTTTGGTGCCGGGATAAACTAAACAATTTATGGATTTTACAAGTTTTTGTGATGATGATGATGATGAGATGACCATCTTGAAATGGTAGTGGAGTATACACAGCTTCACCTTTAGGCCTTTCTTGCCCTTTATAGTAGAGTACACACAGCTTGAAAACCACCAAAAAAAATCACAGCAGCAAAAAAGACACTGCCACCATTACCACCAGAGAGAAAGAAAGACGGCAAAACAGCAAAAAGGGGATGAAGAAAACCAACGCCTGTGGTATGAAGGTATTTCCATCGTCATCTGTACACATATCCATCCATACGATACCTGTGAAAAAAAATTCTTTTTGAAGGCTGGGGCGATAGATTATTTTCATGAATGTCTACTCCATAGGTATGTAATGTCTTACACAAGGCATCACATATTAGACGCATACCTGCATACGTAAGTGATGCGATGATGATGACAAAAAAGGTACGAAATTAGCCTGGAAGCATTTTAGTGATGAAATCCCATCTTTTTTACATAAAATATGTGTGAGTCCTGCCAAAAGGCTTTTTAGAGAGGATGGTGATGATGACGAGAGAAGAGTAGTAGTACCTATAAAGAAGTATCAACTGAACCAAGCCAACTTCATAAATCCGATTCTTACAAGGAAAAAAAGTTATGATGAAATTGATGCAAATATACATATATCCACAGCATAAAAAACACACAAGTAATAATAATTATAAAAATGGTCTCACTGTACATATTTTTGTTTCTTTAGGCAGTAGTTATTGCTGTATAGTATTACTCACGTCGTGTGTTATATAGTTTTCTTTTCTTGATTTACCAAAAGATCAGTTGCTCATTTCATAATAGACATGCTGTAAAACTTGAGAGTGATGTGATGTTTATGGACACGGTGCGGTTTTTTTACAAGGCACCTTGGGGGTTCATCTCTCCATCTTTCTCATCATCACCGCATCACCAACATTCTCGCTGTTTATTTTTTTTAAATAAAATAGTTTCTTGCTTGTCCGGCTAGCTCCTTTTTAGGATACGATTGTTTGGAAAAAGAGAAGAACTTGACTTTTCTGGTCCTCCAACGCATTTTACTCTTGTTGGAGGATTGAAGAGCTATCTAAAACGAAGAATCGAGCTGGACATTGAAGTAATCTTGTGGTAATAATGATGAGCAGAAAGAATGAAAATAAATAGCAAAATGGGAAGAATGTGGCTGGAAGCCATGAAATGTTTTTTTCTTGGTGATTGCCGCTGGAGGAGGAAATAGTGTGGTGGTGTGCCATCCAAAATCAAATCATTCTCTATTTTGACCTCTGCCATCATCGTTAGAAGAGAGTTTTTATGCATGGACGGTAGACAAGGAATCGACCTGTTTTGCCTTTATCAGGCTGACCTTGCCTTGCTCCTAAAATGGGAGTCATAAAACAAGGTGTCGTCTGTTGTTCTGCATTTTAGTGCTATTTTTTCGATTTTAAATACATACACACCTGGTACCATTCCATCATACGCTGGGTAAAGATATTCTAACCAATGTTTGATAAAGCTAGAGTGGTCAAAGGAAATGTTTTTTTACGGACTGGGCAATCCATTTAAGGACGATTAATACCATTTTGGGAAAAATTCCAGCAAGTAGGAAGAAGATTAATGTATGTATGAATGGATGCATGCTGTTCTCACTGAGCTTGTTTTATTCATTCATTCATGTTGACGATGAGATGATGCATAATAGCCCTTTGAAATCATCACGACGATAAACACACATTGCATTGAGGGTATTGATGTGCACACTTGACAGAAAAGACCAAAGGGTTAATTTCATAATTTTTCCGTGTCCTCCTGAGTCGAAATTATTTTCTCACTAAAAAAAGATAAACTTTGAACAGGGCTGGTAAAGTGTGTGTAAATTCACTAACATGAGTAAAGAGTTTTTGTCCCAGACTTTTTTTCTAACAAAATACTTACATTCTTTTTCCCTGTGGCCAAGCAAGCCTATGAAAAGGAAATGAGATGATCCGAATAAATATATATATATATCCGCACTGACATAACATCTGGTTCAAATTTCAAAAATTTGCTCCCAGCGTAATTTCCTTTTTTGAATTATTTCACAACAAACTCATTTCTAAAGGAAAGAACAAGCCTCTTTTTCATCTAAAAAATATCGTCAACTTCCAATAACGTAGAATTATCATAATTCGGTTTCAGCGAATTCGGCAACATAGTTTTTTTAAATGTATACACACCACAGTTTCCATTACTTTCTGCGTACTCACAAAAGAAAATGGCACAAGGCAATGAAAGTTGCTGCTATTTTTCATATAATATTCTCGTTCATCGTTGGCGTTTATTTTTTCGGGTGAACAAAGGCAGAGGCCAAGCTCGGCCATGGAAAAGTAAGTAAAGCTGAAAGCAAGGAAATATAAAAGGAAAAGCAAACCACGCTCCAGTCAATTTACTCCTTGTGGGCTTATAATATACATTTTTTTGCTTGCTTTTACTTTATTTGACGGCTAGAGTCCCTTCATTTATCATCACACATACACACACATTCAGAATACCTACTTCTATTCCACTTCCATCTCCAGCACGAGAGAGAGAGAAAGAGTACAATACAAAAATACAACGAGTATGTTCACATGTTCTTCTCTACCTTCCATATCATCAACGCATCGTCATCATCAGCAACATTTTCTTTTTTCCTCTCTTTCCTTTTGAGTGTGCTTAGTGCTAAAGGCTACTACTATGGAGTTGGAGAGTATGAGAGAGAACAACCAAAACCAGTAACGAATGAGCCAACTAAAAAAAGCTGAATACAACAGTCAGCAGCGTTTGCTTATCCACACACATACACACACACATGGCTCTTTTGCTGTAGTTGCTTTTTGAAAAAGTTTGAAAAAAAAGGAATTTGAAAAAGAGAATAATAATAAAAGCTTAGCCTGCAAAATAAACTTTTACCAAACTAACAACAGTGGTGGTGGTATGCCGGCGGCTAGATTTCCGTATAGCTAGAAAATTCATCGTCTCTCGTTTTTTTTCATACATACAGCTCTCTGTGTGTTATGTTGCTAGATTCATAAGTTGTAGAAGTAGAAGAAGTGTAATATGTAATATAATATTTTGTAGTAAAATGCAAAAAGGAGACGGGGGCCAGATGAGCTTTATAGGGCAATGTTGTGTATAGTAAAGACTGCTCTCTACAATCGCTGGTTCGAGAAGCTCTGTTGTTTTTTAGCCTCAGGAAAAGCCGGTACTATACCATGCAGGGCAGCAGGCAAGTCAAGCCATAATCATCGTCATCATCATCATCATCCTCCTCCTCATCGCTTTATTTTTTTCCGTATAACAAAAAAAGAATGCTTTTTTATTCCTTGGTGGTGGTGGGTACTTGGCAAAGTAGTTTTGCAAAGGCTTTTTCCATCAATTGAATTGAAAAGAGAGGAGGACGAGGACGATGATCAAGACAAAGACATTATAATAAAATGTAATGTGCAGGTGCCTACGTACTAATGAATGTATGCATGTATTGTATGTCTCTAGGTTTTATATTAGTCACCTAGTCACCTTGCCTCTGTAATTAATGAATGAATTAGAAATGCACAAAATGGTAGAATAAGAAAGAAGCGTTTAAAAAAGTTGCAGCTGTGCACTGCACTCTATATCCCTTCTTCAATTTCATTTAGAACAACAACCGTGCCTAATGACTATTTGAATTGTAAAAATGTTTTTGCACATGTGAACGGAAAAAAGTCATCATCTTCGTATCAACTGATCGAGCAGCAGGGTACCTCAGAAATAACTTTGTAAGTCGCCACATGGTCATGCATAGGTACATACATTAGGACCACTTATTGTATACCCTTGGGTCACCAGCTCAGTAGTTGAGCAGTATTAGAATTCACCTTTTTAGTTTGGCTTAACTAGAGAAATTCAGGGTTGATTTTTTTTCTACCAATATTTATGAAATCGTCGCAGCAATAATGTTAATACTAGCTGAGTGGTATGGAGGTGATGACGACAATGAACGACTGGGTGGATGGATGGAAGTTTTTGTTAAAGCATAGTAGATGCATAATATTATGTGTCTTCACTCGTAGATAGATGTATTGAGAGTTTGAGAGTGCCATAGTGCCATGTATAGTAGTAGTGATGCATGCCTTTGGCAAAATATATAAACTTTTATACAAAGCTTGCTTTGTTGCCGAAGCAGTTTTCTGCTGCTGATGATGGCGAGAACGGAGAGGATGCCGGATTTGGCCAAAAGGCATTATTAACCCAACTTTTGCCTACAACTAAACTAAACGCATTTTCGTCGTTTTATATGCCTTCAGCGAAAGAGCAAGCAGAACTTACACACAAAAAACGAAGCAGGCAGGCAGGCAGAGGCTAAGCTAGCTAGCAAGTTATTTTTTGAATTTCTCTCATCTAGTAAAAACAAGTAATGCAGCAGCAACAGTAGGGGATCTCACTCACTCACTACATCTCACAAAAAAAATTTGCCAGGAGTCAATTTCAAGTCAGGACAAACATACACACATGGCTCAACTTGTATAGTAGTAGTAGTCCTCCAAAAGTAAAGTAACACACACACACACACACACTCAAACAACAATCAGAAAAAAACTTACCACGCTGCTTTTTATTCATCACATTTTAATGTTCCATTTTCTACTCAACATTTTTCTAAAAAAAATCATTTTTACTTAAACATCATGCTTTTTTTTGGGGAAATTTGTATGACGATATTTTCACCACATTTCCACATAACTTTATTAGCAGCGGTGGTGGTGGCTGCTGTGATGGTGGTCCCTGACTCTCTCTGGTTGCTTATGATAGAGTGGAAAAGACTGGTTTGGGATAACCGGGTTAATAATAATATAAATGCATAAAAAATACTAGGTATTCATGGACAAGCTAGCAATGGGAATTTACCCGGTTTTATTACATCCAGCTTCAGAGAGAAGAGTATAGCAAGCAGTGCTCACCTCACTTGTATAGCCTGACCATGGTCTTTCCTTCTTTCTTCCTATTGCTGCTTGTTGTGATTGTCTTGAGGCGGACAAGCAAAATGTTGCATTGTAACATTATTTNTCTTTCCTTCTTTCTTCCTATTGCTGCTTGTTGTGATTGTCTTGAGGCGGACAAGCAAAATGTTGCATTGTAACATTATTTTATATATTATATTATGCTTATCGTATCGTATGTATATGTCGCTCTGGAATTGAGGCAAAAAGCGGGCCATGCGGGTCCAGGCAAACGGGTAAAAAAAGAAGAGTAAAAAATAGTAACAAAGCCAATGTTTTACTTTACAATATTTTTTTCCACTTTTTTTTCTCTTCAAAATGCCCAAAAGCTATGCCATATTATCTTGCCCGTTTTTTATTATAAATATTATATATTTTCTCTTCAATGCAATAATGTAAAATTTGGCGGCGGTGGTGGTGGTGAGTGGTGATGCTAAAAACGAAAGGATGTTTGGTGGTAGAGAATAATATATTTATAGAAACATACATACTACAAATAAAAATATGGAATCAGTTTTTTTTTCAACAATGAAAAATAACTTTGCACAACTTTCTCTCATTGTATTACGACTGCGAGGGACGAGGATGATGATGATGATGATGATGATGAGTGTATGAAAAACTGGAGAGAAGACATATACATCCTAGTACACGTGGTATGCATCATGAGAATTTTTTTAAAAAAGGGACAATAGCAGTAATCCCGTACATTTGTACTGTACCTATTGTAAGCTGCGTAGTTTAAAAGTTTTTTTTCTTCCTTCAGTCACAACAAGACGAGTAATAATAAAATAAAGTCAACGCGCTCGTAAAAATTATATTGTATTGTTGTACAGCAGGCTATTTGTATAGTATAAGTCTGTCCGGCCAATTGTAGCAGTGTAAGTTTATAAAGAGGAAATGCAAAAAGAGAGAAAAGAAAGAAAAGAAGGCAGCAGCATCAGCAGACGGATGAAAAAAAGAGTTTTTTTGTAAGTATAAGAGAGTTTTGTAATGAAAAAGCAGACCGTTTACTTACGAAAGCGAAAAAAGCAGACGAGGAGCTTTTTGCTTTACTACAGTTTTTTTTTATCAGCCGAGGGCTTGGTCGCATGTGCCTACAGAGTATATTACCAGAGAAGAGGGAGAGAGAGAGATGGATTTTTTTAACCTAAAAGATGTAATGTACGGTATTTGTGCATGTTGCACGTATGAAAAAATGCATATTATAATGATGATATGATCATTGAAAATGATGTGATAGTGATGATAAAGATGAATGTGTATTTACTACAACGCCTTTCATTATCTTACAGGAGAGCGGTACTCTCTGAAGTTGTGGTTGGAATTGTAGTTAAAATAACGCGGTTCATATCGTTCCCATTGGATTAATACTTTCATCTTCAAGCAACAATGTGGGATAAGTAAAGTTGTGTTTGAAACCTTAGCTGATATAAAAACAGATTTTTTTTCTTGCATAAGATATAGCACACATGCAAATGTATGTAAGATGTGTGTTTTATACAGTATGGTTGAAGTATACATACATTACATGCATGGTATTTGTGCATGTTGCACGTATGAAAAAATGCATATTATAATGATGATATGATCATTGAAAATGATGTGATAGTGATGATAAAAATGAATGTGTACTTACTACAACGCCTTTAACATTATCTTATAGGAGAGTGATAGTATAATGATTTGAAGGTTGAATATTCTTCGTAGCGTCACAATGCAGTTCATAAGGTTCGCAAAGAATTTTACTTTTATCAAGCAACAATGTGGGATAAAGTAAAGTTGTATTTGAAACCTTAGCTGATATAAAAACAGATTTTTTTTCTTGCATAAGATATAGCACACATGCAAATGTATGTAAGATGTATGTATTATACAGTATGGTCGAAGTATACATACATTACATGCATATCGACCCTTCTTTTCTCTTAAATGACTGGAGGCAATCGAGGCAATAAGCACCACACACACACAGACCACTGCCAGCACTTTCTCTTACTGTTTCTCACTGGGCATTCTTCATTCTCGCTTTGACTTCTGAACTGTGCACACATGCATGCAGCAGCGCAGTAGAATTAATATCGTTTGCTTATGATACCGAAATATCATAATAAGTTGTTTTACTTTTTTTCATTGTTACGTTGAAAAGCGGAGATTGTGTGTTTTATTCTTGTTTATAAATGCTAGTGGATCTCATTCACTTCCAAGTTGAGCATCGGTTGTATATTGTCTGTGCTGGTACTTGCACAGTTGTGACTGCTTTCACCACTTCTGCCAACACTGTGTTCACATTGCCCCAGATGGCTGGATGTATCCAGAAGAGAGTGAAATATTAGAGAAGAGTGAAGCGAAAGGAGAAACTCACTAAGCCAGCATTACTCACTCATTCACTACTCTGTCAGTTAGCTCAGCAGTAGCACATGCAACCATTTGTTGCATCTTTGCCTGATACTCCATCATACAGCAGCAGCGTAGTTGAGCAAGCAAGTTTCATTTTTTTCCTCTCCCGTTTTACGCACTACTCCTATCGTCATATCTGCTTGAGAATTCAGTTTCCTTGTTGCTGCGGAGGGGTGTGCATGGGTGAAACATTGTGCGTTTCTTTGTGCTCTTGTACACTTCTGGCACTTGTAACTTGACAGATTCTGCTCAATGCCCCTTTGTCCTGTTTTCAAAAGTAGCTCATCGGTAATTAATTAACTGTTTATTGTCGCCTTTTTATATTGAATCCTATCTGCGGAGGGGACGAATAATTTAAATATCTAAATCTTTTTTGATTGGCGTGCAAGCTTTTCTACTGGGTTTGAGCTGATTCTCGGACATTTGGTCGGACAATCTTTAACTTTCAAACAAAAGTTTGTCCTTTGCCAAGTCAGAAGCCACGTGCGTCGTTATCTACGCCCGCTAATCGAACAAAAAACTGAAAAAGTTTAGAACATGTGACAGTGAGCTATTTTAAATTTAAATTTAATCAGCCAATTAACTTGAAAACAAATACACTTTTTAAATCCAGAGGACAACAAATAATTCTTGCAAAGAAGACACTGTGTACTTGTATCAAAAGTGGCCGTGCTCATTGTCAACTAGTGGGACATTTACTTTTTCTCTCAACAAAAGTGTTGATGAATGGAGCGGAAAACAATGCCGAAATCTGTAATGATGGATACAGGGCCGATATGTGTCAAAAGGTAAGTACATGTTAATGTCGCTTGCAAACAGTATAATTCCATTTTGATTGATTCATCTTATGATGTTGATCAACTTTTTTCATTACACACTACACACTGCTAATAAGCTACATCACTAACTGCTAATAAGTTTAAAAAAATAAATGAATAATATGATAAGTCATTATCATGAATTCCGACGAATTCTGAAAGCTGTACGAAGCTGTACGTACAGCAAGTCACGACACGATCAAGGTTTGGCGTTTTAGCTCTCAAGTCACTCAGCCAATAAAAGTCGTGAACTATTCTGCATCTGTCTCTCTCTTCATACACCTTCATTTTTACCTGTTTACTTTTCTTCATTCAATTAAAGCCGCCGTAGTCTATTTGCTGCCTGTCGTGCCTTCTTCAGCAGCTCGTTCCTGCTCATAATAACTAACTTTATTACTCTTCTCCCCCTTACTCTCTCTCTTCATTTCAACCTGACAAGTAATTTTGATTTGTAGCATATTTTAAATTGCTCTTGAAACTTTTCACCCTTCTTATCTCATTTTTATGGCACACCGTTTTCGTGGCGAGTGGGCAGACCTTTCACTCTATTTATATTTATACATTTTTAAACTCCATTACAAACAATAAAAGCCAATTTCTCCTTCTACCTACTAAGCATTATCACACACTTGTTCTGTTTTATTCAACCTGATAATTGCACCGGTCACTCCACTACTACTACAACCGAGTATTTTACTACAACCTTAACAATTATGCTCATAAAATGCTGAGTGTAGCCATTCGTACAGATTTTTTTTTACTGCTACTTCTTATCAGGTGCTGCCCTATAATTACCTTTTTGTGTAATCACCACATACTCGCCGATTATCAAAGACTCTATCATGGTAAATGAAAGTAAATCATTTTTCCTGTAAAAATTCATTAATGGTAATATGCCTCTTTGTTTTTTAACCACTGCACTAGTTCTGTGCAATGCAGATTTCTGACATCACAAAGTATTCTGAATACTGATGCTAATACATTTTCAAGTTTTTTTTTCTCCTGTTATTTATTTACGTTTAAAAAAACCGTGACCATACAAAATATTTTCTTCAATTTCTTCATGTCATGTCATGTGTTTAAAATATTGATGCATTTTTTTCCTACTACTGTTTTCCCGTTGTTGTCCAGTTTTCTACTATGTAATTAGCATGGAAGTCATTAATTTGACTGCAACTGACACTAAAAACATTCAACGAAAATATACGAGTTTAATCAAAAACTAAGCCCCGTAAAATGAAAAGAACAATGTAGGAATTTTTTTTTATCTCACAGCGAGCAGAATCTAGAAGACTTTTTTTGGCTTGTGTGAGTTTATTGCTACATTTGAGGTTGAGCATTTTCGAAGAAAGAAACCAAGGCTTTTGCTAGTTTGCCTGGCCTGAGTGAGTGGCCTAGCCTGAGCAATATTTCTTGATTGAGCAGCGGACTCTTGACATTCCAGCCTGAAGGCTTTTGCTCTTTCATTCATTTTGCCGTTGGCTTTACTTGGTATTTTTTTCAAAAATTTATTTACAAGTACGTTTCTACAATTTTGGTAGTACATGACTCACAATCGGTACGGGAGAGATTAGGAAAGGCAGTAATATTATAGTTGCTGCTGGTGGTGGTGGTGGTAGCAGTGGTCTTTCTGTGCAATCTTTTTTTTTCTGAAAAAAATCTTGTCTCATGTAAAATGCCAGCTTGTAAATACAAGTCTTATCACATCCTAGTTCCACCCGCCCGTTAACGTTTTGCATGCTTCTTATTTTGGTCATGTATTCATAATCAAGCGGTATGTCAGAATCTTTTTCAAGAAAAGGAGAAATTCTGAGTATTATTATATCCTCATCAGTTTATCGGCATGATTATTATTATCATCATTTAGTATAAGTAACAGTAATAGGAAAACCAAAGCTTCACTTGTTTTAGTTCATATGTTTGACCCGTCAAGGGGATAATAATAATCCTATTGAATGCAATCTACCATGCAAGAGAAAAATCCGAGAGCCATCATCACCACAAAAGAATATTACATTAGTAAGCATATCAGAGCTGAAGGAGTGGTAAAAAGGCAGAAGGAGGAGGAGGAGGCTTAGTTTGTGATTGCATCCTATATTATACTCTTATTATAATAAGTTTGTTTACATTGTAAATTATACAATGATTATAATAATAATAATCTTGTTTCATGATATAAAACTTTGTTTAAAAATTATGAAGATAAGGCCATAATAATAATAATCATAAGTACATGGGATTGCTCTCTCTCTCAAGTAATGTAGTAAGGGAGAATCTAAAATAAAAATAAAATATGACACGTGGGAAAAAAATGAAATGTATTATTTATATACAAGGGTATATGTATGCTTGTATATTATTTGTGTTTCTGATGGCTTTTTTATTTATCGCTTAAAAATAATAATATGCCACCAGTGGCAAATCACACTAATAAAAGTTCTCATGAGCTGCATAACAATAATAGTAATAACAATGGGAAAACCAAAATCAACCAGCAAGACACAACCATACTACGTACCTAAGCATGGTAAAAATGAAAGTAGAAATTTTATTCATTCATGATTATTATTATTGAGGTTGTTGTGTTTTGTTGTACAATTTCTTCTTGTGATATATTTTATATTCGGTTCCATTCCGTATTTTATTACTTTTCACCTGCGGCTATGGCTGTGACGTGTGCGATTGAGATACGGGTTATTGCGTACGTAGTAGTAGTACGCGACGCGACATGGTATGGTATATTCTCTGGCAAACAGCGATAGCAATTGACTTTTGTTGCTACAAATACTGCTACACCAATGCTGTTCTTGTATTTACTTCTGAGAATTCAGCTTTATTTTTTTATTTTTTTAAGCTGAATAATATACCTTCTTCTCCTCTGCATTGCATCTGTCTGTGTACCACTACCACTCATTATTACTACTACCTTTTGCCTTGAAGTGCCGCAAGTTATATTTTGTATTTACTGTGACATATTTTATATTTTCCCCATTACATGTCATTTAAAGACTTGGGGACCATTTTAAATGTCCTCTGTGCTCCACTCGGCATTTAAGCGTTTGAAAATCAGGCCAACAAACAAATGTATACGCACACAACAGCCGCAGCAGCAGCAGAACAAGAACAAAATGTTTTATTGTTGTTGCTCTGTACATTTCCAGTTAGTCGAAGCAGAAAACAAAATGCGATAATATGTATCGAGATTGCGAATCTAGAAGAAATTTTATGCGAAAACACCGCAGGTCCCAAAAGGCTCACTGGCTTTTACTGATAAAAACGAAACGAGAGCAAAACAAAACTGGTCACAATTCCGTACGGGCTCATAGTAAGCATTATATGGCAATGACAGGCAATGCCATAGAGCCATTACCTTCATTATCGTCATTACTTGGTTTGTGTCGTATACGCACGCATGCAGTACATAGATAGATGTCCATAAGTACCTATGCACTACCATTCAGGTATCTGATCAACTTTGGGCTGTTTCTCCTGCTGACGTTTTATTGCTCCTCTTGTCTATTTCTGGCGTAATATCCTTTTTTGAAAGAGTTACTACTTTACATAATAAACTAGATCTCTCTGGAAATTTATAAAAAAAATGTATTTTTTGTGTGCTCAGAGAGTGTATCGTAAAATGTACAGAATGTTTAAAGTGATCCAATGCTTTTCCTCCTCTTTATCCTCCCATTGCTTCTTTTAGTTTTTCTACTACTTTCCCTCTGGGGATAAAATCTAAACCTAAAAGCTAAACCAACCAAAGAGCAATATTAAGAATTGACTCTTTGGCTAGGGAAGTTATGTGGGTAGTGAACATCACGACCCAAAAAAGCCTTTCTCTCTGATAAGTATCATCATCGACATGTTTTTGATAGCATCGGAATATTATTGCCGTTGTTGTGACCAGAATCTGGTGGTGGGTCCATGGAACAGTTTTACAGAGACTAGAGGAATGTAAAGCAGCACGAGATACTACGAGAGATAAACAAGTGTGTTTATTTTCTTCCATGACTTATGTAGTACGCATATAACCGTTGGTTTTAAGTCAATCTCAGTTTACCTACAGCACACAAAAAATATATATTTCCATATTCACTAGTAACAAGTTACTTTCCTCTTCCAGCAAAAATAACTTTGAAAATTACATTGAGAATCCATTTTTCCAGAGAAAATCCAATTGTCTCCTGACTTTCACCTTTTTTCCCCAAAGGAAAAAAACAAGAGTTTAGACAGGGTGAATCCAGTGTCAGAGACATTTTTTTTCTTTCTTTCCAGCCTGATATTGTATAAAGAAACTTGAATATTCCATTCCTTGTTAATATTCAGTTGTGCTTATTGATTTTATCAACGGAGCGTCCTAATAAAAAAAACAAGAGACAAAACTAACATCATTTCATTATCGTCATCATCAGCATTTCATAATAGCTCTATATACACACGCTACTTCCCTAAATGGTGAGGTAAATCGTAGGTTGATGAAGAAAAAATTTTCTATCTGTTTCTATTATGCCCAGTGGCTATGTCATCTTAAACATTAAAAGAATGTCTTAAACATGCATCGCAAGGCCAATTAGTGTGAAAACTCTAAAAACTGCCGTTTAAGTAAACAGTCAAGATTAAAATCGATGGAAAAGCGTAGCATGGTATATCCATACATGTCTTTCCATCTATCTCCTAAACTTCTCTTTTTTACATGATTACATGTTACATGGATCAGCTTAAATAAACAAACAAGAACTCAGAAAATTTTTTACACGACATGTCTGTCTGTCCCTGTCTTTTTCCATTTCAAAAATCTAACGCGGCAGCTCTAATGATTATTTCGTAAATTTATGTACATTTCTACCTGCATTTCTACATTCAGCTTCTCTCTTTCATTATTGCTTTAGGTTTTTATTTTGTCTGCTTCTGCTTTTTTGGAGAAAAGAAGTTTTTGTTCTATTTTCGCCTGCAGGCCAATCCCTATAATTCACCTCTTTCCATAATAATGATAATCAAATATTCATAAATATGCACATATATCCACCTCAACTTTACTTGCTTCATTTCTCATTTTTCTTGCAACATCCTCATTATTATTGGCATTTTCTCTCTACCAGACACTTCTCATATCAAAGCCATTTTTCCTCAACTCTGTCCTCTTTTCTCAATTCATTTCTGGATTGGAAGACTCAGGTAAAAAGAAGAAATAAGTTTACCAAACTTCATAGCAAAAAAAAACTTGCACACATCGCCATTTCACATCCTCGTTCTACTTACATGCAGAACAAGAGAAAATAAATAGGTTTGTCGTTGTAGCTCAGTGTAGTGTGTATAGTGTCGATGAGAAAGTCTTTTCAGGAATTGAATGTAGGTATGTAAAAGCATATAGTATACACATTGGCCTGCAAGCAAACTCACATTACTTTTACCTTATATGGATGAATATTACACGCTCTTTCCCCAAAAAAGTCTGCCTCTCTATTTATCTCTGTTTGTCTATTTGCCTATCTTCTTCTTCTTCTTACTACACTTCCATTATTATTGCCTCTTTTTTCCCTTCCAGTCTTGTTCATTGAGTTCATTCACGATGATGATGCTACCATACCACCATACCACCACCACGACCAACAACGTGCATGATATCATCATCACCATTCTTCCTCTTCTTCTCCTATCGTATCCTAATCGTCTACCCTATACAGGACAAAAGTGCTCCAGGGTAAAAGTAAAATAGATGAGATGATGGGTACGGGTAGACACACACACTCACTACTCTCCATAATATACATAGGTGTATCTTATAACAACAGCAGCAGTGTATATTCACATCCCCACAATTCCATTCCATTTCGTCAGAATCCTGCCGAAGGATAGACTTGCAGGCATTTTAAGATCTCTTCTTTTTAGTTCTTCTCCTCCATCTCCTTTTCTTCCTCCCTCTCCCTCTCTCGTTTCCCCCCAACTTACTTATTTACCAAAGGCCTTTCTTTTCTTTTTCTATTCACAGTACACACATTATACTTCATGCTCCACACACACATATAATATACAGTTTTGTAAAGAATGGGCAAAAATGGAGAAAAGGTGATGGAGGAAGAAAGGAATAAGAACGAGTGAAATTGTTAGGAGGTGATGCCCAAGTATTATGCTTAGTTATGAACATAGCTGTATATATAGCTGGGAAATGAATGAATGTACATAATCTCCATGAGGAGACTTGAAATGCCCTCAAGCAGGTGATACATTGCTATTTCGTTTTGGCTGGGTTCTTTGGTTAGAGTTTTTCAATGCTTCTGAACTGCTATTCCTCCTGCTGCTACTGCTGCTGGTGATGATGATGATGATGAGCAAGGCAGAAGAAGACGAAGAAGAAGAGGAGGATGTTGCTGCTGCTGCTGCTTGTTGCTCCAGGCAGACCTTCATAACGTACATAGTGTGCATTGGCATTATAAACTGCTTTATAAACTTTATACTATATTTTGTAAAAAAAATTATATATTTTTTTTCTGGAAAAATTTATAATGATGTAGATGATGTTGATGGTAAATGGAGGTAGGTAGGTATAAAGATATGATTAGGTAGCATCACACCAGTAGCAACAACAGCACAACGCGATGATGATGATGATCATGTAACGTGACCTATAGGTTTTTGCATGATGCATACATTATAAGCGTCTTTTTTTTTGTAAATACATCAGCCATTATTCTACTTTGCGAGCGATAGTGTACAAAGTTTGCTTGTTTAAGGGATAGAGAAGGACGATGAAGAACAACAAGGGAATGAGAAAATTTTTGAGCAAGAAGACGAGATAGATAGAGAGAATCCTCTTTCTCTCTCTCTCTCTCTCTCTCTCTGTGCGATTTTCTCCCGGCATTTTTCCTATAATAATAAACTCCAACAACCAAACTCATCTTCACTCCGCAAGGCAATAATGCTCCTCTACTTATAAACCAAGCAGCAATGTAGAGCCAAACAGCACAACAGACATGCTGATGACGATGATGATAAAGCTGTTATACACGTAGATAATATATGTAGGTATACAATAGATTTTACATGTGGTCCATACAACACGGGCATCACAGTAGCATCTCTTGATCCTCAACTGCCTCTATTTTTTTCTCTCTCTTCTTCTTTTCATTTTGTTCGTTAGTTTTGTACTTTGTATATACATGGTTTGCTGGATGGAGGAAAAGGCAATAATAGAAGCGAGGAGAGAGAAAACACACCGCTGCTGGTGATGGCGATGGAGCTGCTGCTTTATCGGCAGATTATATCTTTCAAAACGCTTTGGCATCACTAACAGCGGAATGTAGTATTATTGGTGGCATTCCTTTTTACTGTGTTTGTACTACTTTTACTGGAAAAAAAATAGGCAGAGAGAGGGAGAGAGAGAAGTTTTTAGGTTGGTTTTGGCTGGTGGTGATGGTGTTGGTAGTGCCTGTTGGATGGGATGGAAAGATGACAGAGGCGGTATATTATAGTGCTGTATAATAGAGTATACGCTTTTGCTTTGCCATTGTAAGTATTTAACAGCCAGAGATACACACACACAGCCAAAGAAAAAACACCAGAGGCAAACTACCTCTTTCCGTTTTAGCTTTTCTACGAAAATGGAAATGAAAGTTGGATATAATGGACCATGGACCTGCTGGTACGTGCATAGGACATAGGTAGATGCATGCAGATATACAGATATTCATATATGAAGAGGGACAAATGTATACAAAACTTTGTTCTGATGTGTATCTACTACTCATATTACATAGATATGCATTTTTTCAACTTGTTTTGAGAAAAAATTATCATCATCAAATTAGAGTGAAAATCTGGAGAAAAATCGGAAATATAGTGTAATGGCTTGGTGTTTATCAATTTCATTGTATTATGCAATCTTTCATTATTCAAACATTTTCCACATGATCGCACCGACAATAACAAGTAAACTGGCCGATTTAACGCAGTTCTGAGCAGTTTTTCGTATTTGAAAGTCATGCACTGTTTGAAATGCTTGCTTAAATCGATGAAAATAATGACTGATTTTATTTTTGTCCTTTTTTTCTAGACACATGTCATCACCCAGCAGCTCTCCAGCCCCGTTTTCGCCCACAGGTGCACTGTCAAATTCATCCCTGTCTCCAACTCCACCGGTGGCAGCATCCGCAGCCACAGCAACGGCTGCTGCTGTTGCAGCCGCAGCAGCGCTTGCATATAGCAGCCAAAAAATTACCGGGATTCCGTGTATTGCTGCTGCCTCCAAGGCCACTGCTCCAGTTCATATTGACGTGGGTGGTACTATTTACACCAGCTCTTTGGACACCCTTACCAAGTAAGAGCACTGAACAAGACAAAAACTTACAATGACGAATTACCTTTTTGAAAAAAATATTAGAATGAAACCAGATAATTACAGACCCTTTCATCTCGTTTGTACATAGGAAAAGCGTGCCGAGTATAAACACTTTTTATTATTTTTCATCGTGAAAAGGTGTAAGAAGAAACACGCTATTCTTGTATTTCTTATCGCACTCGCTTCTTTAAAAAAACATTTTTACTACCCACCCCATTCATTGATGATTTCATTCATTCTCACTTGAGCAGTAACAGTTAAAAAAGGGGTTCCCTTTCCTACATGCTTATTATCAAACGATGAGCGCTGCATGTACACACCCCACTTCATTCACGTACAAAAATCCCTACTAGCGATCACGAAATGCATGGCGGAGAAAAAATAAAAATAAAATGTTAAACGTTGCTGTAACACATGTGAGCATATAAATACACCTGCAAACGCCTGCATGTATTGTCAAACGAAAAAAAACATCTCCGGTGTAGCACGCTGAAATACCCCATGCAGCGCCAAAAAAATCTACACACGTAATTATTTTATTTGTTAGGTACATCATCACCAGCTTGCGTACATCCGTTGATTTTTCTATTTTTAAATGAACTACGTATTCGATTTTGAATCCATTCACTCATTCCCATTATCACAAATCTCGTCAATTTTGTATTTCATATGCACAAGTACATAATATATGGCTTTATTTAGTTTACCTTCCGTCCCTGCCACTCAGAAAGCGGATGCCGTTATCACACAACCACTACTACGGCTGCTATAACTTTTGCATTGCACTGCCCCCAGAAATATAACAATACCTAATCATCATCATCAGCAGTCGCAGAAGCATTCTGAGATAAAAAATTTCATACTTATAAATTTATTTATTTTGAGACTGCTGGCACAAAAGATAAAGCATTTATTGGCAGAGCAGAACAGAAAAATGTACACTTGCATGGGTACAGTATAGCACCAAGAACAGCACCACCAACAACATTTCGTGATATTGGCTTAGCTCTTGGAGCATTTCCTCCAGTCATATAAAACGCGTATTCTCATGAAAAAAAAATTCATTCTATTTTTATTTATGGCATTAAAAAAATACTCTGATGCGAATGTGGTGATGATATGAAATAGTGATGGGGGATGTTTATGATGATGACGAACGAGAAGATCCCTTCAGGCATTCTATATACTACTCTGTTAAAGCCTCATGGGCACGTCGCTGTTGCCAGTAAAGCATGGATCTGATGTGAGTGACGTGTGCAAGAGTATTTTCATTCATTGTGTGGAGGATTGAGGCAACAAAGGCAGCTGGCAGTAGTGTACTGAATTTTCGAAAAATATATTTGGGTAGATTATCAGCAAGTAGAATTTTTGCTGGAGGGGTTGCACATTAAAGGGAAATGAGAAGACGGGGAAAATTTAGAGGCAAATGAATGTATATACGTATCTGAAGATTGTGGTACAGCAGAAGCAAAAAAAGCGTTGGATTCTTGATAGTAGTATACAATTTCTGTGGAAAATGCTGTTTGGTGTCTGATTTTTTGTGCATAGATTTTGGAAGATTTTTTTTTGTTGAGAAATTTGAGATTTTTTTCTTACAAATTAGACTTGCGTGCAGTTGGTTTTTCTCTTTTGTAGGACTTGTTCCTTTCGGGGAATTTAGTCAAACTGAAAAGTACAATTGGTTTTTTTTCTTTAAAATGAAAAATGCGTGGGTCGTTGTAAGTTGCTTGTATTGTGTTAAAGAAAATCAAGTCAAAGAGGTGGACGCTTTCAGTAATTTTACAATTTTCAAACTAGTTGAAGAAACAATACAATAATGTTTCATTATTAGCGTACGTTTGCTCAATGCTCTGTACACAATTACAATAAAACCTTCAGGGACGCATTTGCATGCTAATCAGAAGGATTTGTTGAAAGGTTAAAAAATGAAAATAACTTGTATGAACGTATCTTTATCCATTTTTTCATGTTTCAATTTTGTTTGGTAAGCAACTGTGCTGTTGTATGTAAGTGCGTGTGTGGACTGTGGAGAGAAAAAGGTAATCAAATCTAAGCATTCAAAACTAATATGTAGCTATATAACTATGCACGTCTCAATAGTTGACGCCAATTAATGTAAATTGTACAAATTGTAGTATTCATTTACACATTAGATAGCTTTCTCATGTTGGCGATAGACACGCTGAAGCAGTCAGTGTTAAGTACGAGTGGAGTTAATTGCAAATCCTGCAGGTGTAAAACGTAGAATGAAACGACGAATTGAGTTGAGACAGTTCTCTGATAGTGCAGGCAGAGTGCAGAGGAATGTTTTAGTTCTAAAACGAAGAAATCCAGTAATGCCACTGTATCTATCAAATTTTATGCTCATACTATGTACATATTTCTGATTGGAAGTTTTGAGCTTAGAAACAAGTAAAACCTAATTTTATGAAAGCTGAAGATGCTTGTTACCTTGCTTTGCCCACCCACATCTAAGCCATCAAATCAAAGCTGTTACGCTATTCACAGCACAGTATACTTACACTTTCTTCACAAGAAGACTAGGGTTGCTAAACGCGTTCTCATTCTTACATTTTTCCGTCTTGACTTCTTACCACAATAACGTACATTACAAAAGTCATGTACATTTTTAATAATAACAATGTCATTCCATAATTCCATATGAGGAAATGGATAAAATGCATAATGTAACACTTGCTGGAGGCTATATAATACCACACAGTCATAATAACAATGCAATAATGTTAACAATAAAAATGTACCATGTACCATGCAAGGGTGTGTGTGCTATATGATTTCCTTGGCTGATAGTTGATGTTGATGATAACCATGTGTGTGTGTGTCGGTATTATACTTTTATTGCATAATATGTATTTATCATAAGTAGATGAAATTTTTAAAATAATTCGTGTTCGTACACAAGTACATACATAACTGCTTACATCATATCAGTATATTTTGGACACATTTTTTCTTCAAAATGGAAAAAAATAATTCTCATTACAACAATACACTTTTGTTTGGGAGAGACCAGCCTTTTCTACCAAATTAAATGTGAATATTGGCCATTGTTAAATCAAGAAATATAATGAACCCACACAACACACACACACATAAAGAAAAATACAAGGGATTTAATTTTTTATGCAAAAATGCTTGCGTCCTATTTTACCCATACATTTTCTCTCAAGTTATGTACATACCATCAGCATCACAGCACAACAATCACAAACTGTTTTTTTATCTTCATCATCAGGTATGCCACAACTTAGAATGAATAGAATGCTATGTTTGTCAAGAAAACAGCAGCAGCAGTGCCATTGCCGACTGGCTGCTGCTAACTTTCTCGTTTTTATTGTTGTCTTCTTCAAATCATACATCTACTACTCAAAAACTACTCCACACACACACATATCTATATTACATTCCATAGCCCCAGTGCATATTACTTTTTTACCATGTAGGAGGAAGAAAAGGGAGACATGGTACTTCTTCTTTTTGCTACGGTATTCTTCTCCTTCTTCCACTTCTTCTTGGAGAAGACCAACTAGATGATGAAGACGAAGAAGAGGAACGCAGGGCATTATTATTATTATTATTCGCCCATTGCATTGTTAGAAAAGTTTTTTGGTCTTCTTCGTTTTCTTCTTCGTCGTCGTCGTCTTTTTTGCTTGTGTTGTGTGTTAAGGGATGACCTGCGGCTTTTTTGTCATTGGAAATTTATAGATGAGAACGAGAACTTGCTCCAGGTCAATTTCCTTTACTGGCATGTTATGCATGTACTTCTGCCTACTACTACTACTACTTACTTCTTACATCTTTACTACTTTTTGGCTCGTTGTCGTCGTCGTCTTCTTGTTCTGCTCTTCTCATTCTCATTATTGCACTACTATACTACTACATCACATCACCCAAGCCTCCCTCCTTCAGGGGATTTTTTCAGGAACAAGCAGAGAGAGAAGAAGAAGAAGAAGGCCAGTATATACACATTTTCTGCTTATTTGTGTGTATTTACTATACTACTGGCACAATACATAGACTAAAAAAGACGATATGATGATGATGACGACGACGTTGGCGATGTTGATGATGATGTGATATTATTAAATGTTGTTGGCTCTCTCTTCTAGTTCTGTGTGTGTGTGTCTGTTTTGCCATGCTTCTGGCTATACTCGAAGAAATGGTAATAATAAATATGTGAATATATTGTAATTTCTTATCATCCTCATCATTCGGATTCTGATAATGTGAAGAACGCTGCTGCTTCATAGTTACTTTTGTCAGAAGAGTAGTACTTTTTCTTGAGGCGCTTCAGGGGAAAATATTAGGTACACCTTCAAAAAAGGAATTGGCAATGGCAAGAAAATACCTAATATATTATGCTTTCTTGCTTAAATGTCAAAGAAAAATTGTGTTGTGCTGGCTGCACACATTATTATTACTATTGCTATCAGTATTCATTTTCCGCTGTGAGTGCTAAAATATATTTCAATTCAATTCTTCTCACAAGAAATTTGTGTGTGTGTATGAGTATGAGGAGGACGAAGTCGGAGTTGGAGGGAGTGGAGGAAAAAAAAAGTTCATTATGATTATTATGAAGCCTTGGAGCAATAGTAATGTACATAGTGGGAAGGAGTATTTTAGCAAGCAAAAATGATAATAATTTGGAATCTTCAAACAGATAGAAAAAAAGTAAAACGCGTACATTATCATACTTTGATATTGTTATATTTTTCTTTTCTTTTTTAAATGTTTCAAATACTAACAAAAATAATAAATGGCTATGCAAAAGAATATTTTTTGACTTTTTACATTCCATTGTAACTTGGTCCTCCCCCACCTTCTGGAACTACCCAGTTGATATTCTGTGAGACATCTTTGATATCGCATGTTTTACAATGAATGCAATTCTGAGCGTTAATCTGCAACCTTTCTCCATCGCCTTTCTCTATCGGCACAAACTCATATACGCCAGCAGGACAGAATCTTTGTTCTGGCCCGGCAAACTCTGCAAGATTTCTCTTTACTGGGATGGTGTCATCAAGCAAGGTTAAATGCGGGGGCTCGTCATCACTATGATTTGTGTTTGTGAGAGCCACAGAGGAAAGCAGATCAAAACTAATTTTCCCATCTGGCTTGGGGTACTCAATAGGGTGGGCTTCTGTTGCTTTATGTAGCTTTTCATGGTCTCTGCCTAAGTGACTGAGTGTCCACGGCTCGAAACCCTTAAGAATAGCATAAAAGAATCCGGTATACATTACACCACCGTAAAGACCTAGAGAGGAGTGGAATGAGGGACGAACATTTCTGCAGCTTTTGAGCTCCTTCCAAACACGACTAGACTTGAGTTTTTCAGCATAGCTGACAGGCTCAATAATAATATTTTTTTCACTGGATTTTTTCTCCAGCTTGGGGTTGTGGGGTCTGATGAGAATTGCCGATGTGACATGAGTTTGATCCATCTTTGTCGGTTACGGATTATACGAAAAAGCATACTATAAAGTTATCTTCCCTATTTATAGCACATCAGGTCGTAGTCCAACTACAAAAACAGCGTCATGAAAATTGGTGATTATGAAGGAGATATGTATTAGCAGTCATTTATCCGCTGCTAAAATAATACACGGTTACGCAAAATAGAAATTCAAGGAATATAGACTCTTTTTAATGAAATATTAACTTACCCCAACCGAATAAAAATTGATATATTTAAGTTAGCAGTCAGTTGATTTTCAACAAGGCATTGTCTTTTTTTTTTGCACACGCTAACCAATAATTCTTATGGAATCGTGGAAAATGAAACGCGATAATGCTACGTAAGTAGAAGTGCTCACTCCCTGTTTTCATTTTCTACAAAACTTGTGCAAGTACACTTTTCCATGACAAGCCAGTGCAGTGACAAAGTTTACACTAAACTTTGCATGAAAAGTTGATGGCACCGCAAATTGCCCACCGTTTTCTGCTTTCGTTATTCCTTACAGTAATAGCAGTTCCTACTTTTAAAAAAATGAAAATATTGTGCATAAATTATGATAATAATACCCTGAAAAGGATAATCCAAAACAGACGACAATACTACTTTACAGCAGCAGCAGCAACACAGTCACTGCTGCAGAGAAATTTCAGGGTGAGACTCATATCATCATAATCATCATCATCGTATACTCTTCACAATACAGTACTGTTCCATCCATCGTCTCCCTGAAAATCAGGCAATTCTCATTAAAGACTTTTCTTTCCCAAGCCTCAGGCCCCTTGAAGAGTATTATAAGGACTCGTGCTCAGCTTTTTCCTCTTCTGCCTGTGAAGGCCTCAGGGAATTTCGCAATAGTCAACATCACCAGCATAATATATGGAAAAAGAGTTTACTCCTCCTGCTATAATAATGCTCTTCTGTTATTGCGTGTCTGTGTATTCAGCTGTGTATTATAGTTTACTCCTTTTTATCATCATCATCATCGTCAATTTGGCCAGGCAGGGTACACTTTCCCGTAAATGGTGATGATGATCATGATGATGATGTTGGTAAAGTAAGTACAAAGTACAATAACAAACCAAACAAAAGCAGCAGCAGCAGAATAAAGAATTTAGGTACATACATTTCGCTATATAGTATGTAACTTGACTGGAAGAAGAAGAAGAATGGATAGTTATAATAACACATGCACACATAATATGTGATGTGATGTATGCATCTACATAATAAAATACGTCAGGAGAAAAGTTTCGGGGAAAATGGAAAAGATTTTCGAAATACCGTTTTTTAGCCCTTGGCAGTTTTTTCGGCAGACTAGAGAGTGCCTACATTTCTACGTACAGAGAGAGAGAGAGTATAGTGATGAGATTACTTTTTTAAAAAGGATTTTTTTTTTCGTTTGGAGAATGAAGTGCCCATAATAATGATCCTTTGTCGTCATCACTGTAATATGTTGGAATGCTTGCTTGCTTGCTTGCTTTTGCATGGTACACACATAATATGTGCACACACAATCAAGCCAAGTATTAAAAAACTGCGAGTCAAGAAGAGATTAAATTATGAGCACACACACACACACAGTGTTTACCATATAAAGTTACAAAACAGGAAATTTATTTTTTCCCTTCTTTTCTCTTTTCAAATGTCACATTGCTCAGATTATAAATTAGACCAGGCCAGACGAAAACATGGTTATGTATGAAGCTGGTGTTATAGTGGATGCAAAAAAAATTGAATTTTTTTGAGTGACCTTTTTTATCATTGACATTTTGGTGTATGTACTGTACATATATCTGCATAAGTTCATGCAGTAATTAGCTTTGTTTCACTGTTTTATTTCTCCTCGTGCATTTTATCATTTTTGTCACCGTTGCTCTGCGCTCATTTTGGTAAAAATTTATGCTGCGTGTTTTTATAGTTTTTTTTACTACGGTCAACTAAACAGTAGTTGTTAGTAGCTGGTGTGGTTGATCCGCCCGAAGAACAAAGTCGCTAACAAGCTTCTCGTTAGTTTGTGTCCTTCTGCGATGTATGTAAATAATGTAAACTATCTACACAAGTTTACACGATTAATGGGGTAAGCTGAGTCTTTCACGCATGTAAAGTCATACTGCAAAAGTAGTGTAACAGCAAATTGTAGTAGTTTCAGTAGTTAGTCGTTAATAACATTGATTATCACCAGAATATATAGTAATAACAATCAGGGTAAATTCGGCCAGAAGGATTTTTCAAATATTGCTGCTAATATGATGGCTGTATAGCCAACAACATTGATGCAATTTTTTTGTGAATGTTATGGACTCTCCAAGTTGTAACTGGTAGCATAATAATTTTTATTCCTTGCAGTGTGTATGATCATTAGTAAAATGTACTTACAACTGGTAAATTTTCAAATTTCTTTTATACTTTATTATTGCGAGAAATTACAGGGTTGCTCTCTACTTAATGAATTGCAACAGAAAAGGACTTATTTGTCCCGAGGTTACATATAAGTTTGTGTGTAGTGTGCGTGTGCATCGTGTACACACTCTGGTTTTTGGTCAGCACAAAAAATGGTGCAAAATGTTTAAAGCAGTTTGTCCAGAAGGCAAAAATGCTACATAAACAAATGTAGTAGCGTGTCTATATAACTCTTGATTTATCGGTGAAAAAACTGAATGCTGCACAACATACTTTACATTTATTTGTGTTTCATCTCGAACTGTAAAATTTTTCTTAATTTTGTGTCGTGCCGTCTTGTACACGAAACAACTTCCGTGTTTGTTTCTCGGTTTCTCCACATTATAATTTTGGTTTGGACATACGTTAACATGTGAAGTTGGGAGTAACTTTGCTGATGATTATATCTTCATTTTAGAAAGATTTGACAAGACATCATTTTTTCAACTGCATTAATTATACCATGTAGCACAATAGGTAGCTACTGTAGTTACACCTTCTGCCAACAGTAAAGTGATATGATGAAGTATATCACTGGGCTGAAGTAGAGGTCACTAAAGAAAAAAGGTGTTCAACCTCTTGTACTTTGACAGAACCAGGAACCAAGGGTCAGTGGTGTTAACCCGCATGAAAAAAAACACTGATTGATTACTTGACAAGCTTGTTATGAAATACATACCACATTATGACCTTCACATGTTTAGCACTCCCCATATCATTTTGAATAAAGTCATAAAACATTTTTTATAATGCATCTGGTTTTTATTATTCCTTCATTTTTTTTCTAGCCGAAAGCCAACAACAACCGAAAAATACTCGAGTGTATAATTATGAACTAATAATGCTACTACTTTTTGATATTATTATGATTATTACGCTTGCATAATAATATGTTCTGGTCTGTAAGTTAATTTATTTACATTTCAATTCGAATATGTTTTTTTATTGATGGTTTTTTCTTTGTGTGTGTGTATTTTT
>JAHZMZ010003092.1:0-13086 GCA_027743805.1 Lepidocyrtoides sp. E14 | reverse complement strand
ATATTATTTGTTTGAATATTGCACAATAAATTTCATACGGCATGTATCGTTCCTCCCAATATGCTCACATAGTCTTGTTCACCACTATCGACTTGCCTTCAGTCAGTTTGCTTTGAGTAGCACCAATATAAATAATGGCATACGTAGCGATTGTGAAATGCAACGGAAAATTCCTGGAAACGAAAACTTTCAGCTGCATTACCCCAGTCATTCAAGAAATTGTGACTGCCACAGGTTTGGTTGGGCAGTAACCCTCTCCACACCAACAACTCAGCGATCGTAGTTTTGAATTATTTTATGAATCATGATACTTGGCTACCCTCACCGTATTCTTTCCTTGCACTCTTTTCAACTCAAAAAAGTGATATTGATGCTTAAATAAGGTACGCAAATGGTAAACAGCATATATATATATGCATATAAAATGGTTTCATGTATTGCTCTCAGCCTTTGCTTCAATTCCTGCTAAAAAAACTCCATGAATCAACCAGAGGAAATGGAAAACTTGACACATCCTCTTGACAAACACAAAAACCTGTGAGTCTTTTATCCCTTTACTATTATAACTAGAAACCAACATGGACTATTTCATGCTAAACTAAATTTTGTAAAATATTTTTATACAAGATGAATTTTCTCTTCCTCATACGTACATGATGGCTTCAGTAGCATAGAAACTGCAAAATACAGAAAATATACAAAAACGGAGTAAGCCTTATCTGTTTGTGCATCGTCTCTTGGCTGGCTGAGTGACATAAATAATATTAATCTTTTCCACGCAGGAGGACACCGACCAAATAGGAAACTATATTACATCCCATCACATTGTAGTATTAATGATATCTATGTAATGAAACGTGAAATCGTGGAAGCATTTTTTATTCCACTATGCTACTATGCATTTCTATTCTATCATCTTATATGCTGCTGCAGTGCAATGCAGTGATACATGTCCATTGTATGTAGGTAAGTAAGTAATAGTAGTAACTTAGTAAGTTTCAGCAAAAGTGAATTCACCTTCTTCTCTGGCGAGTTTGGTATTGGTTGCATTGCATTACTTATGTAAACATACAGCTGGAATTAATCCACGCTCCTCAAATGATAGTTGACATCACTGCAATGCAATGCCGAAGTAAATGCATTCAATAAAAAGTGCTACCGAGTCGATGAGTTGCTTACTTACTACCTACACACGTGAAAACATGTTTTGTGGTTGTCTGTCATCTCTGTGTGCAACATAATATCACACATGAAAAAAAAGTTTTTCAAATAACCATCTAACTCCGTGGCACTTCAAAAATATAAAACCAACCTCATTGTTATTTGAGCCCGTCTGTGCTTCTTGAAGCATACCGAACTGATATCAACTCAAAGTCTAGGAGCTTACGTTCAGAGGGACTTGCAACTTATATTCCAATGCGATTGAAACATACTAATAGTGTACAAAATTTGTAATACAAATGCCATATCACAATAACTAAACTTGTAATTTTTATTACCGTCGTATGGCTTGTAATTGCAATATGTGACACTAGAGAGAGACATAGCAGTAATTCTCGCCAGTAGTGTCCGGCTACGTAACTTAAAGGCATTGTATCAGTTATTGTCGCGATAAATTTATGTGAATGTTTTTCCCTCTCGCAGTTTGTAGTAGTGTCCTTCGAACATCAAACCACTCCAGCAGTGGTGAAGTAAAAAGTAAAGTATTTGCGTTGTTGTTGTGTGTAGTCACAGTCATGGTCATATTCATGATCATGGTGAAATCTGAGATGACTCTTGAAGCTGTCCATGTGTACTATGTTCATTGTCGTTATAGGTTCATCATTTCATTCTACTGACTCAACTTCATGGCACGCATTATATTAACCTGATCCTGCTTGACCACAATATAACATTTGAGTTTTTTTTGTCAGCTCGTTCAAGATGACTAAGTTCGTGTAAATTACAGTTCTTGATTATCATGGATATCGTAGAGGAATAGAAACATCATTATGTCAACCTTTGCATTTTACAAAAAGCAGATGTGTCGATTTATATGAGTTTAAATGAGCTCTGTTTACTAAAAGGTGGTTTTTATCTGTTTACTGAAGAAGTGCTATGTTTTTACATGCCTAAACAAAAATAACCCATGCAATCACAATACAGAAAAGTAGTGAACTCTACTTACAATCTGAATTTGTAATGGTCGTGATGTTGTATTTGATTTCTAAAAGAGCTGAATAAATGTGCTAGTTTCCGAATTCCATTCAAAGTAAAATACCTAGTAAATATCTTTGAATAAAGACAAAGTTGCTGCAGTATTAACGAAACGAAGTGTCCACAGACACACGGACATTTTTGAATACTTGCATAAAGTTCACATAAGTTCTGGATCTGGATAATTGTCTGGCAAGCACAAGCTGTGCTTCACAACCATGTGCTTAATTTTTTTCCTCTGTGAAAACAATTCAGGCGATAAATTGTAAGTTAAAGTAATGTTAGGTACACGGAGGGTAAAAAAGAATGCACAAAATGGTGATGACTGATAACATTTCTTCAATTATTGTAATGTATTTTATATTGACTTTCTCACAAAACTGGCAGAAAATAAATAATACATTTGTAGGCTGTACATAAAAACATAAAAGATCAAAGTTCATTATGAGTAAACACTACAGAAGAGCGATTTATCAGAACAAAGATACCAATGGCAAGATCACCATCATTAACATTTCAAATTAAAAACTTTTGAAAGAAACCTTATATAGAATCACAGGTACAACACAATCGTAATATCCCATGCGTGTTTGTACTTGAGTTTAACCAATGAATATATAAACGTGAAATATCATAATAAAGGTGACTACTCATTTGGACTGAGCAAAATATGTTGCGTTACAAGTACAAAACTTCTGGCCAGGAAAGTATACACCAAGGTAATAATATTACCAATGTGAATAATGCGATGATGTCCATAGGATTCTTGGCCCGATGACTGCGGATTACTGATAAGAGTTGCAGTGTAGAACAAAGAACATGTACATGCATGCTGTTTCCATTAGATTAGCCGTATGGTTTTCTTTCATCGTATAAATTATAAATAAAGTACCAGCTATATTGAAATTTACACCACGAAGTTACAGAGATAATTATTATTATTACCCTGACCTGTTCACCCACGCTATTTACTTTTTTCACAACTTCTGCATAGTCTTCTATTTGCTTTTGAATTCAATTGTGAACTGGGCGACTCTAATGACTAAAGCAGGAGCTAGTAAGTAGCAGATCGAATATCATAATGAAATCAGCAATCGGTGTTTTTTTATATTTTTGTACCATTACTTTTCTAATTAAACGAGTCAAGTTATATCCCATTGTTTGAATTTCACATTCATGAGCTTTCTAGTTTATTTTATCACTACTTATTATTATGAGATCATAAAATATTAGAAACCAAAATTTTGCTGTACGATGTTGGTTAGGAGAATAGGAACTAATACATTGTAGTATCATACTTTTTAGCTTGGTCGCAATACGTTAGTTCACACTGCAAATTTACCGTACTCACCTCTCTCATAGTAAAATATAACCAAATTCATTACAAATTTCAAAGCGCATTTTCCATTATTCATGCATGTCCGTCATAGCCCAGAAAGAGAGAATTATGGTTATTTATTGCTATTACTGTTTTCAACCTAACCAACTTTGCATCTTCATTACCACTAGTAATTTTTCAAACTTGAACGCTCAGTCGTAGAGTGTAAATTTTTACTTTATTTCTACATACAAAACAAGCACAGTTCTCTCCGAAAGGACATAAAATGACAAATGTCATTCAAAATGTGTATGACACTGTTTGACAGATTTATATGTCGAATTGTATGGTTTACATTATATAGTTTATGTACCTGCTGCAAGTCTCTACCAATCAAACAAATCAACCAGTTCTTGACAAAGTATGTGGATAGTACAAACAAAACTAGAAAAATGTAATGGTAATCGCTGCATCTTTTGATTTCACATTTTGGATTACCTTTTGATCGGTGTACTTTATGAACACAACCAGATCGCACTTTTGAGGATGTCAGAAACCAGAAACAAAAGTCTCTTTATTTCCTTTGGAATCGTTAATAATCATTTCTGTCGACTAGCCAAGCTCAATACTTGTGATTCTCAATTTTCTATGTCCTTTTCAGGAAGGGTGACCATGTTTGGATAAAATTGAAAGATACGTTAAAAATAATAACGAAGCTTCCCATAAGCTCAATTCTCTTCTCCTGGTTTCTGCAGTGTCATTCGAGATTGAGATTCAAACAATATAATTCACTGTTTGCATATAAAATCATGACAAAGTTATATTCAAGTAAACACGTACCTAAGTAAAATCCTTTAAGGGCAGGAACGTAAATTAGTATGAAATGAGAATGTGGAACATTATTATTATTGACTACTCTGAGCACACCATTTTACCATATATTGGTAATTGGTGCACATCTGGCATGAGATCCAATCAAAGTTGTCTTCAACACCTCCACCACCAGATTTATTAATTTTTCGAATTCTGCTATCCTGCTCAAATATGTGATGACACTACGATTAGAGATGAGTATTGATGGATGTAACGGTACGGTTTAAGTTTTTCTCTGGAACACGTGCTTTGGAATTTCAACTTACAGGAACAGAGCAGAAATTCTAGCGGAATTTACTAAATAACGGCTTAATTTCTTGAGAAGCGCGTTTAGTTTAATTTCATATATTTTCATTGCCTACTATACGGAGTAGAGACCGAGTAAAATAGAATTAATTCTGCTTCCGAATAATTCACTTATTGGTACTTTGGTGGTAAATGTAAAAACACAAGTGGAGTAGAAATGACAAGAAAAGACTATTATTACAAACGGATTGCGACTTGTGGCATGGCTATGATGGGTTTTTACGTGCTAAAAATCGCATATTTATCAGTTTATCAGTTTATCGCTGAATTGTTATTGAAAGTAGTGAAATTGATGCTTTTCACACCGTTACCTTTCCTAAATTAAAGGAAAGATCAAGCAAACTGTTTTCAAAACCTATTTTGGATCATATAAAAATGTACATATGTGTGTGTCTACGTCGATATTTAGTTGTCTATTCTTCAGATCATGTCTTTTGTTTGGTGCAATCAGTTTTGTGTGCTTGTCGTATGATATTTATGAAGTATACAAAAACAATATATTTTTACTTTCACTGACAATAATTGTGTGATAAATTACTGGATCCCAATTCAAACAAAACAACTTAATTGCTGAAATGTTTCTTCTTTTGTGTTCCTCCGTTTTCCTTGCAAAAAAGAAATAATTAGCAGAGAAATTAAGAAAAACCATTCTCAAATTGAGTCATTGAAACATTCTTCACAGTCGTTGTATGTATCGTTTAAAATTCCTTCTTGTTTCCTTTTCACGAGAAATCCTTGGAATTGCATTAAAAGTTGTAGGACATTTGGCATGAAATGAATGAAAGCTAACTGAATCGTAACGAATTTGACAAATAATGATGAAAAATTCCTATTTCCGCCTTGCTGTCGTTTTTTTCCTCTCTCGTTAGCTTCTGATCTGGGTATAGATCTGGTAACTTGGTGGGATGGCAGAGATGTCTTGTCAATAGTGGCTTCTTGCCATTAAGTAAGACATCACTAATTGGGCGAATTGTTCATGTGGTATGCTTATTATACGGTAGTTTGGTGATGTCGTTGATTGCTTTCCTATACATGCTCCTTTGAGAAAAAGCCGAAAAAGCAACAACATGAGAATTGAAAATGTGTTAAAAGTTAAAGCTTGCCGTTCTACTCCACTGATATAATTAGCATTAGCATAAAACAAAGGAAAGTCTCATTTTACACACATTGAGACAAAAAAAAGCTGCACGAAGATAAAAAAAATGCATGGTTGTTTTATACGATATACTAGCTTCTACATTACGCTGACTTGACATTCGGATTCGGTTTTCAAAACCATCTCATCCATATTATCCTTATCATTATCATCATCTTTCTTCATTGGATTGGAAGAGCATAGGTAATTAAGCTTGCTAGATTTTATGCCTACAGCCTATATACAATATAGACCCCAAGATTTAAATACACACACATAATTATTTGAGCATTAAGCTATCATCTAAATAACTTTTTTATGTACTTTTATTTTCACAGCCTTCCACAGCTCGGCATTGTAACAAATTCTCATGCACATGGAGCATGAAACAAGGCAAGAAGAAACGCAACAGATTATGTATTGTGTTGCGTAAATACATTTCCACGTAATCAACAGCAGCGTGCTTGCTCGTCGTGATCTACTCTTTTGTAAAACGAGAGGCAGAAGACGACACTCGCTGGGTAGAGAATCGTACAGTAGCATAATGTGCCTAGCAAATCAGTAGTAGTAAAGTACATAAATGTAATGCAAAAGCAGCAAAGAAAAACAGCTCTCAAAAAAAGGAGTATACTTGTGTGTAAGTTAAATAGGCAGGCAAGCTTTTCAGCAGCAAGGAATGAGAATAGTTTCGGTTTGGTTTATTATGCTCTTTGGGAAATGCATGGGTAAAAAAGCAAAACTCGTTTTTCCCGCTTGCTCCTCGACCACATAAAGACGAATTTTTACATGCATTCTAAACTGGATGATGATGATGCGGAAGAAAAGATGATTTTCTGATAGCATCATCATGATAAACATGTTTTCTCACAAGAAAAAAGAGTTCCAGTTTCTGAACCAACTTTTTTGATAAGCGATCATAACTTTGTCAGTTTCAAAAATAACATCAGCATGATAGGAGGCGAACTAATTTGTAGCCATTCTATTAATTTTGGATGGGAGTAAACAAGACAAGTTTCCTCAAACTCAAATGCACACTATCAATCCGTTTTTTTAAAAGCTTGGTTGGATGGACCATTAACTAAAAACTATAAAATGCACACTGATCCCATCACCAAATGCACAGAATAACGCAAATGCACACAAAAAATGAGTCAAATGACTTTCATCATGAATCATGATACTTTCGTCACAAGAAAAAAACACAATCACATAAATTTTTCGCTTTGTAAACTCATCTTTCCAAATAACACTTTTTGCATTGTAGTAGATGAGTAGTACGAGACCATATGTAAAAGTAAAAGACTAATTTTAAGCAAACACATCACATTAAAGAAAAGTAAAATATTTATTATTTTATTTCAATCTTACCTTGCGTATTTAGCTGAGAGGGAAGCAAAAAAGCGGTTTTGTTGCTGCTGGATGCTGCGAGAGAGGTAGCTCTGTTAAAGGTAGTAATTTGCTTTGCTACAAAAATTAGGAAAATTTTATGTATTGATTGGATTGGTAATTGGTATCACAAGAGTTTCTTTTTAAAATTTCTTCCAACTTTTTGACTAAAGACAAAACCAGATCCTCTTGATTTGATTGTTTTAAGTCTATTATTATTATTATTAAATTTTCAATCAAGGGTTTTTCACATGTTACTTTATTGTTACAATTAACTCTTTATTGGAAACGAAAATGAATTTTGCCGAGTCAGAATGGAAAAAGAGAGCCTATTCATTTTTTTAAAAACCATCAGTTAAATCAGTTAACAAATCTCATATTAACACACAACAGGGCAATGCAATTTAACATCCAATCATTTGTTTTTGTACTTAATAACGTACTTGTAGTTTTTTTTTTAAATTTTGCAGAAGAATGACGAGGGAAAAACAAAGATAATTGATTATTAGTACTTTAATTCTTAAACTATGTAAAACATCAAAGTAGTAATAATAATAATAACAAAAAGCAGTGATTCAACAACAAAAAAGCAGCTTTTTCTGAAATAATTTTCAGCAAAAGTTTTAACTTGCTGCAACAATTGCAATAATAAGAGGTACCATTAAGCAATAAAAACTTGTTGGCTGGCTGGCTTACGCTGATAATGTTAGAAAAACTTCATCTAGCAAACGTATTTCATAAATAAAAAATTGTTCAATCAAACGCAGATTTTCTCCTCGCCTTTATCAATTTCACGTTAACCATACAATTATATACTTTTTAAAGTGTTCTTAATAAAAAATGTTCTTTCAACTTGTTAGAAGAAACACGTCAGAAACGTACAATGAAGCAGGAGAACAGCGGAGAAAAGGGTAGCAAACAGAGTCAAAGGTCAAAAATGACAACTAGAGCGCGGAAAATGGTGCGTAGCAGCAGCAAGTACTCTTTTTATTTTAGCTTTTTTATTATTATAGTTTTGATTTTGTTGTTGTCGTCGTTGGTGTGTGCGCTGTGATCAAGAAGATCAAATAGCAGCAGGTATTTAGCGGCTGATGTAAAATGTTGCTGACGATGATGATGATGATGATGATGAGCGAAAGATGATGACAAAGTATTCAATACAAAAAGGCTGCTACTCCGTTTGCCTTGCTTACTATTAATAAATGAGATGGAAAGGAAAAATATAGAGCTAAACTTTTCTGTGACGATGCAAAAGCACAACTGTTCTCACAAAGCTAGTCTCTTTTACAAAGTCTTCTTTTGCTTTTCGTGTTCCCGTATCTCTACGAACAGACTTTCAATGTACATTCTTATACATATACATAAAAGCATTTTGCATTTATACCAATGCATACGCATTTAAGCACCATCATGCACTGTGTTCTGTGTGCATTTATTATGTACACAGTTTTGTCTGTTTTCCTATAAGATATTGGAATTAGATTGGATTGGATATAGGATGCATAGCAGAAGCAGATCTTTCATAAATGGAGGAATCAATGATAAGAAAACCAAAGTAGATCGTATCATACGATCATCTTCGTGGATGTAAGACGAATGCTAAAGTGCTCATATCATTTGCTGCGAGTTTGCAGCCAAGGCATATGAATAAAGAAAAGTAATCATTTTCTTACCGGAATAGAGTACGTATTTACGTAATAGTAATTACTAGATCATGGATTCGTATTCTGTTCTGCGATTAGCTCAAAAAGAGAGTAAAGTTTATGATGATATTAAAACACGGACGGGATAGGAAAAAGATCTTTTTATTACTTTGCTCAATATACCATCGCGTCGCCGACATTCTCATGTATACTTTTGGCATTGGCATGACCATGGCATGCATCGATGAAGTTATCAGCCAGGTTAGACTTACAAAAAGCTTGTAGAATCTACAGTGTTGATAGTGGATGGGATTCCCATCATGTGAACAAAGCACAATGAAAGAAAACAGCCTAACAACCAGCCCAGCTCCAACAGTAGAAGAGGTGAGCAGGGATAGCCAGATGGTGTGGAATAAAAGGAAGCGCTACTGAACCAAACTATAGATACTCTCTGGTAAGACTTTACCTTCCCGTTTAGTCAGAAAGGCAACATGCTGTATTTACAAGTACAGAAACCAGCACCAAAATCTTGTGAAAAAAGGTTCAGACTGTCTGTCTAAAAGTTAAAGGGTCCCACAAAAGCAAACCAAATCCAGTACTTACTCAATCTACAGAACATGTAGTCGATTTGTTTGTAAATTGTAATATTTAAAAGAAAAATTTCGAATTTTTGGACCAGTTATGTACAAAGATGTATTATGAAATTAAAAGTAATTAAAAGTATTATTGGGAGTAAGCATTAAAAAATAATCAGCACGCAATGATAATATAAAAGTCAAAAGTATATTTGTTGCTAATTTTCTGTTCACAATGAGCAGATACTTTTATGAATCCGTTTATTTGGGAACTTACTACCGTCCTGTGTATAAGATCATCATCAATGTTCTGGTATGGTACTTCCGTGCGTAGTACGGTATGCCACAGTGGCATTGCCACTCTGCCTCACCAGTCAGTCACTACAAGATTGCATTAAACTTCTACAAATACCAAATCACATCTCTCTATCTTTCTACTACTACAAAGTACACACCAAGCATTCATGTGATGAGATGAGCTTCTGAAAATTTCAGACTTAATCATCGCCATTTCACACTTTGAAATGTTGCTCGCTTAAATTTTTGCTTGTGGCCTTATTACAAACTGTGTAAAATGTAAACATGTTGAACACAGAATAAGTTGGAAAATTCACACGGAAATTTAAATGAACATGTGAGTGGACAATGATAGCCTCATTCATTTTGGAAGTTTTTATGCATGAAATTCTACATTAATATGACTCCAATTTCTGTGAGGAGGCTTTGCTTGTTTGTTAGTCCATTCCACAATGAGTTTTCCTGGCGTAATTATGCGCATTAGTAAAGCAAGACATTTTATATTTGTATAAAAATTCGATAGTTGTTATAAGTCAATGCCAAATGTAATGCCTTCTCTAATTAAGCACAACAAATATTTATCGTTTTTACTATCCAGCCAGACTCGTTACGAACAGCACAGTACGCACGCACCTAATGTCATCTTTATGAAAATGTAGTCAGTTTTATTATTCAAATGCACGTGGCTTTCTCCAACTGCACTTGTGGATCTAACCAAAGTATTCAAAGGAAACATTACATTGAAAATACAGGTAGATTCTGTTGTTTTCATCGGTTTGCCACGTTTTTACGTGGTCGGGTATCGTTACACCAAAATATATGATATGTAACTTACGCATAGTACTCCAGTCCAGTAAAAATGTATAACGGGAAGGCAAAGAGAGAATGGCCTCTGGTCGAATGTAAAATTTTGCAATTTTGTAAACCTTCTCTGTGTGTAACACTTGTCTATTCATGAAAAGGGATGGACTTATGATGTTCACAATGAGATATTCTCCCTCCATGTCAATTGATGTGGGGTGGGACAACGCAAATTTTAACTGCTGCAATTCCCATTGTGCAATTTTATGCATTTTGTCAAATTAGTTGTTATTAATTATTGATACAATAGAACGATAGTTGATGACTCACGATGCTTCGAATGATGTTCTAGTAGACTCTATATAGCAATGTAATCTTTTCTTTTTTGCTTTTACTGTTCCACATCTAAGTCGAACAATGGCAGTGTGTAACCTTCCTCCAGTAAATGTCATTTACGACGTCAATTTCCAATCGTAAAGACACAAACGACTTGTGCATGGAAAGTTTGATGAATTCATCGGTTGAATTTAAAAATGACTATCACTTACAAACAAACAATAGAAAGAGACATTCGATGAATGAGACAAGCTTCTTTTTATTATAGCCAATCATTCATTGTAGACGTTTTATGACTTGTGTAAATGCGTATCAACATTTTAGGCCTGACACTGGAAAGTGCACACAGCTTTACAGTAACTAAGCTATTAAGACTGCTCTTATATGCTCGTAAAATAGCTTGGGAAAAGAAACTGATGAAAGCATAAAGATAAAATGATAAGAAGGGGAAGATATGTACAACGTACAATTTTGCAATAATTCCGAGGCGATTGTGTTACTCGTATTCTTGTTTTATATGTGCAAATGTACATATCTGCAGCTAGTACTAGTCACATAGTAATAATTATTATGATGACAATGATTCTTTATTATTGCATGTCTTGCGCCCTTTTATTTTTACGTTGTCTTTCAATACCCCGCCGACTGGAGTCTAGACTTCAGTCAGATTGCAAGGAGTTTAAGCAAGAGTAACATTTTAAAGGGGCGCTTTCACCAAATAGTTCCTGCTGTGCTTACTACCGTCATTCTTTCATGTCCCTGTGATATTCACTTTTTATTATTATTTTTAATGGGCCTCTGACATAGAGACCGCATCCCGTTTACAGCCAGACACATCACATTTGAAAAAAGTATTGAATAGAAAATAAAAATGCACTGTTGTGAGATGAATTCAACTTAACAGCCAGTATATGTACAACGGATGGATACTTAACGTTTTGATGAGCCATGCCAAAATAGAAGTGATTTCTCTAGTCGTGTTTTTCGCTTGAGTGAATCTACAAGTCTTTTATGCTTCTTCTTTGTTAACCATCATACTTATATAGCTGTGTGCAAAGTGCAAAGATATAATGTGTAGTATTATTGAGTTCACAAAATAAAAATCAAGTACATACATATTTACGAACAGAAATTCTAAGAGCTTCTGTTATTATATGGGTAATCTACCTACAAATTGCTGCACAAATTGTAAAATATATTATTGTATTGGGTTTATCATACCACTATTGGTTTTTGGTTGCTCCGTATGTATATAAAACAAGACGACGACAAATGACGATGTGTCAACATTGGATTACTCATTGATGTTACGACTTTATGAATGACTGGGTTTGATAAGTGTACATAAAAGTGTCTAAAGGTATAGTTGTGTGCAAAAAAAATGAAGCCAGCGAAAATTAATGACATGTATTCAACATTGTTCTACGCATGTTCATATATTATTTGCGTTACAATTGTTCACATTTTTTCAGAGTGAGTAGTTTCAAATTGACGATAAAAGTTTTACTTCTTTTCCATTTTTTATGTGTATGGATGTATTTATGTTTTATAAATTATTTTGTGCATGAAAGCGAGCGTCTTACAACAGTTTCTACTATTGCACTCACGTACTGACAAATAATTTATTTTAGAGATTCATTAAATATTTTCGTAAGAATGGCGTGATATTTTGCTGTTTCGACTACTGTTTCTGGAATGAAGAAGACGGTGCGGTGGTGCCTTGAGTTATGATGATGATTTGGAAAAATACATATAGTTAGTGGAGTGAAATATTTCATTAACCATTGATAACAAGTAGCCATATTCTAGTTCGTAATTGTTGACAGCGAATGCGATGCATTTTCTTTGCTGCAAAGTGACAACTTCTTGATAGTGCCATGTGCAAAAAAAAGTAAGCATGCATGGATATAAAGAATTCATTGAATGTAGCAACAAGGAGGGACAAGAAAATTTGCACCATCGGTAATGACTTCTTTTTATTACTGATGTAAAATGACAGTCACAGTGATGGCGACAGGCATAGCTATAAAGCCTTTATTTGCCGCGGAACCTGCAAAAAATAGAGCTCTACGTCAAGTCAAGAATACAGACTTTTATTTGTGCATAACAAAAAAAACATTTCACATGAACAACAATTTGTGCAGTGATCACTTTTTAAAATTCAACTCCAGTCTGCAGTCAACCGAAAACTGCAACACTGGAACAGACTGACTTTCAGCG
>JAHZMZ010003091.1:0-24192 GCA_027743805.1 Lepidocyrtoides sp. E14 | reverse complement strand
CTCATTTCTTCCTGCAGGAAATTTTTATTGATATTAAAATCAAAGTGGATGCATACGCTTAAACTCGAGAAACAAATAAACTGTCGGTTTTTTTTAGAAAAAAATCACGTTTTTTTCTTGTTCATCGCCTTTAAATAAATAATTTTTATTCACTTCCCCACTCTCGTCTCATACTGAATAAACGTACCTTTTTGTTTCAAGAAGAGAGAAAGAACAGCTAACTGGTAAAAAATTGCACAGGGTGTAAAAATTGCTTCATAGTCTTATATAAACAGAGCCAGTGTGGTAGATTGTAACAACACTCACACTCCACTCAACCAAACTACCTTAATTCATTCACTTTTTTAGCCAAGCAGACAAACCGGAGACCACAATCTTAACAAAAATGCGTATGCGTTTGTGTGTCTGCTTCTATCTATCTTGTAAAAATTCTCTTGAATTTTAAATGTACACAATTAGCATTTGGCATAGATATCGAATATCGCAAAAAAATAACGACGTAAGCAACAGCAGAAGATTGTACTCACACATAATATTATGCTCGTGGAGTAAGTATACCGTTGAAAACTCCGACGAAGTTGAGCATCGTCATCATCAAAAACGGAGCAGCAGCAGATGTCTTTGTTCGCTTGTTTGAATAATTCGAATCCACATGAGACTCTCTGCATCCAAAATAATATAATGATGCTTATTTTTTCCATTCCACTTCCGTTTCAGCCAAGATTACTTTACGTTGAAAAAGACACAAAAAATTATAATGGCTCTTCAGTTTTTACTGCTGTTTGTCAAGAAGAGTTGTGCGGAGAAGAAAAAGTAGAGGAAGGAAGAACCATGAGTCCCAAAATAAGACTATTGCTGCAACCCTCAGGAAACATGAGCACCACCGTGTAAGTAGCGTTCGAAAACTTTCATGCATGTTCGAAAGATATAGCGGCAGCAGCCAGTCAGTAGTGTTTCTTTAGATCAGGCATGGATAGCATGGTAGTGGTACCTATCTAAACTGTACACATGCTTTTACGCTACACGCATCATAATGTTTGTTTTTGTGCGTGTGTATCTGTTTTGCTTGGCTTGGAAGAAGGAAATTCAGGAAGTCTTGAGTCTAGAATGTCATCATTTTGTTTTTTCTTGAAAATAGAGTATATTTAGTAAAACGATATTATGGTGGACTAGCAGGACATTAATAAAATTAAAGTTTCTGCGAGAGCAGGGGGAGTGAGAGATAATTTTATTGATTCCAAGCATTGATAGAGGGTCAATAAATATAACGCTTCACATACCTATTTACCTACTATACCTACCTATACCTACTATTCACGGATTAGCTTCCTAACAAAACCGTTCAATTCTTAACTGATAGATACAATTGCATGTAGTGTGTGGTACGTCAAGATTTAAATTATTTTAGCTCGCTTAACTTTTCGCTCCTTCAATCGTGAGAGAATGAAAGTTTCTCGAATTAAGGAAGAGTGAGCTCAAGTTTTGCTATCAAAATAGTAAAAATAAATTAATCCACACGACAAAATGAGAAATTTAAGCTTGCTGATTTTTTAGCCTTCTTCTGGAACAAAAAATCAAGTAAAGTGAAGTATAATTCACTCGCACTCACAGTGAAGTGCATATAGGTATCAAGTATGCACGCTCTGTCATACTCATCATGATAATCATTTCACTTTTTTCTAAAGGAAAGGGGAAAAAATCAGTTTATTAGCCAAGAAAAAGTAGAAATATGAATTTTTAATCAGACGTATAGAAAAAACACTTATGACTTGATTTGTGCAGATATGAAAATCAGCTATTCACAGGGTTTGCATGTTCAAGCTTGGTCTTTTTTTGCTGAAGAATATTACGTGCTTTGCACGCTTGCATAAATATAGGAGAGTGTTAGGTACATACTTGTAATGTTCGCAAAAAAAACCCATAGTTCTTGTACATGTACACATTTTGCAGAGACCTCTTTTACCTAGTTATATTTATTCTTTTCCTTGTTTATCTATTTACTTACGACTGTATACCTTCGTGATCAGTCAACTTCATTAAATTTCTAATTCAGCGACTTTGCAGTGACAGGATAAATAAGATTTCTCATCATCATCCTCATGCTCTAGTGCAAACGCCGTTTTTTATTGCAGCCACACACAAAATGAAACCACAGAGAGCAAGTAAAGTTAATTATTTTCACGAGTTATTTATGAACGACTTTAAAAAGAAAAAAAGCAGCGTTAAATTCCCATCACTCATGGGTCAATTTACACAAAGTTCCAAAGGCAAATTGTTGTATCCGACCGTTGTTCTTCAGTCTAGCTCTAGTTTAGATCACCCGTTTCGGCATAAAATAACTATTAATTATAGAGTGCATGCAAAACATATTTTTTAAACCTTGCCTAATTTCCCCAGGCAAATTATGCCTTTCGGCTATTTACCACTAATCTAATGGTATTAGCAATGGAATTCAGCATTGCTTGGTTAAAGAAGATAAGAAAAATAGTCGGTTTTTTGCGCATCACTACAATCAGAAATTCATGGAATGCCTGCAAAAAAAGTTATTTGTCTGTCGTAAATCGTAAATAATTCACACAGGTTAAATGAATAACACCTTAGATATCTTTCCTTTGAAGGTGTAAAAGAAGCATCTGAATCAACAAAGGGCTTGGTTTCCTCCTCTTGGCTATTGAAACATTATAACGTATTAATTCATGTGGAGGTAGTAGTAGTGGTAGCGCATAATATTCGTAAATTGAAGTAGTGTGGTTTGTTGTGTGTGATGGAATGATAATGATAATGACAATGACAGTCAAATCCCATAAATTTGCCACTTGACTTTTAGATTTTTATTTTGCCCTTCCTTTGTCTTCTCAGATAAGTTGAAAATATAAAATGTATCCTACCCGTAAAGTCAAAACAATAAATGCAAGCAACAGTCAAATAGACAAAGTAGCATCGTTATTTGCACAAAATGTCAAAAAGAGTGTTGCTGCGAGTCTCTCTCTCAAGTTTCAAGGTTTTTTGGTAGGCTCATTTAATTATCTCAAGATGATTAGGTAGGATTTATGGGAGAGGAAAATGGTGACATTTGCATCCTCTGACAGCCAGCAGCACTAATATCCAGTGTACATTCCATCCAACCGTATTTGCCAACTTTTTGAGCTGAGCTGCCCTGATGCTAAAAGTACACTGATGCGGCGATAATGATGATGACATCGCAATATCGCACCTTTCTTTCCTCTTTGTCTATTTCAACAACTTTTATGGCTATTTGACTCGTGTTGCATGCATGGATTATCACGCTACTTGCTCTTCATCATATTATCTCTTGAGCAGCAGCGCCGTTTTCTCCGTTTTTTTACTTGAATGTAATGACTAGAGGATAAGTTGTCAAAAATTAGTTGCTGCTCAGTCATATCGAATTGCTTTGCTTACTAATTTTAAAGGTGCAGTTCAATAAACATACACGAAACGTATAAACTAAACTTCACTACAGTTAACATCATCATCCTCAAAATAATCATAAAAATTATCCACTTCGTTTAGAATTACAAAGTCATCACCTTAAAGCGAAAGGGCTGTCCAGCCAGCAGCAGCAAAAACGAAATAAAATACTAAAAAAGGATTATCTCCCAACAAGATCATCATCAACATCATCATCTTATCACTTCGTCATCTCTAAAATTACTTTTTTGTTTTTAGCGACGAAACAAATTGCCATTGCAAAGTCAGTTGGATAGCGATTTTTATATCAGATCAGATCACCCACCCTCACCTTCACCACTGCACACAGTACCAAACCAACTAGTCACTTAATATTATCTACCACGACGTTATATCCGACTCCAACCAAAGTCAAGATCGTAAAAATAGCTATTGTCGGACCGACGACCGACGCAAAGCATGAGTTTCTTTTAACAAGCTGTAAAAAACGTACATATAAACTTTCGTTTCAAACTTTAGACAAAATTCAGCAGATGAATATGGAATAAAAAAATCTATATAAGAAATGATTTAGGAGATGCAATTAAAAGAACAAGGTTCATTTACATTTTTATACAAATGGTCTTTGTCTCTCTTACTGTCCAGTTATTGCATTTGGAGATGGAGAGAAGACGTATCAAATGCAAAAAATATCCTTGCCTGTTTTTGAAATCACTGCAGGGTCAAAATGATCGTACAAATTGTACGCAAATGTACATCTGCATTTAGAAATTGACCATGATGACTTCATACTTTCTTGCATATTGCATCGCATTACCTATTCTATTCTATTCTGCATTTTACACTTAAACATGTTATTTGAACCGATTAAAGTGAATACACTTTTGTTGTAAGTTTACAAGTAGGTACATGGGAAATGCTTTAAAACGCAGTAAATGAAAATGAATGATTATTTAACTGGAGGCAATAAGGCAGAAGAATAAGAGAAGAATAAAAGAAAAATAGGTTTACATTTTTAGTTTCTGCCTAAACTGAGAAAAAAACAGCGCTGCAGACCTTTTTCTTGTTTACATTTTCCTTCTAGGTATACAGAGAATTTGAAATGATGAAGCTATTCAGATTCAACTTTTAGATGGGTGAGAGGGAGAGGTAATAAATACGATAATAAAAATTAAGGTCTTGGTCGTCAGACTTTATGAAGATGACGATAAGAAGATGTTTCACACATGGAAATACTTATCTTCATTGTTTTCCCTTTTTAACTCTAGGGTATTTACATGGCTTTTAGTTTAATGCTCAACCACACTACACTACTACTCTTCTCTGGAGAGAAGAGAAGAAAAAATGTGTTTACACAACTGTGTAATTTGCAGTAAAGACTAAACATGGTGCAGAAATTATTACATATATATTTTTTCCCTTTAGCCACGGGCGTGTGTTCTTCACCTTGCCTCGATCATAATATGTAAAATAGGTACTTATTCCCATTTTTCAAAAGGTTGAAGCTGTTATTGCGTAATAATGTTTTATTCCCACTCTTGTTTTGGATGTTGATTGAGTACAAGCAGGATAAACTCTTTAATTAGCTGATTGTAGATCTGAGATTTAGCCGTGCTTATATACAATGCGTATTTTTTTATAGGGGCGAAAATTTTTATTGTGGATAATATTTTTTTCTTACAAGTTTGGTATGACTTTGATTGCAGAATGGATATATAAAAAAATTAAAAATAAAAATAAAGACGACTGATGCTGGATTGGATGATTATGAACCTTCATACCTCCTATCTGTGTATATTTCTATTGAGTCATTAAAATAGGCATAAATGGAAGAAAGCTATCAAGAGATTTATCACCTTTTGTTTTCTTATTATGTAGCACTAAAGTCAAAGTGGACGCCGGTATTGAAGCTTATGAAGTCACACTGCGACAAAGTTACCTTGGTCGTCTGTAGTTTTATATGCACGCCAGTTTAAAATTTTTGAAAAGGAATCATGGACACATGCCTCATAGATCCCTGATGGACTGGGCGCTTGATGAGAACGAATTGATTATTAAATATTGCTAGAAACCAGTCACAGTAACGACCAGAGTGACTGGTAACCAGTCACTCTGGTCGTTACTGTCCATGTCGCAGTTAATATGTAAACTATTGGTAATTAGCAAATAACCTATAAATACATATTGAGGTTTGCTAAAATGTGTTAGGTATTTTAGTATGTGTTGATGGGATTGTACACAGCAAACGAGCTAAATAAAACTGAACCAAGTACATGGCGTGTCTTTTATGTCGATAATTTTCAAGTTAAATCTTTGCTTATGCATATGACTATATGATGATGATGATGATGATGATCGACCAAACCAAACCACAACTATTAAATGATATGACAGCAGAGAAGAGTGAGTACCTACCTGTCGGTCTGCATTGAGAGCTTTTCGTTTTTGAAATTTAAAATACATAAATGTTACGTAAGTCAAGCATGTGCTAGTGCTGCTGTGGTAAAACGTGCTAATTATGTACTTGCTCTTTTGCGTGTCCTTCAATCTACTGACTCTTTACTTTTGTACGCACGGCAAGCACTTGTACTTTTAATTCCTTCCAGCGCCTCACTGTCCGTCAGCATCATTATATCAGCTCGAATTTTTTTTTTCATTGAAGGATGTTTGAAGTGTTGCGCATATTTACTTTTATCATCAGGTAATACCTACCTACTACCTACTTCATAAAAGAGGCAGAGAGATTGAGTTTGAAAGATGAGACGAGGCATTTTAAGCCTTTTTAGAGTGGCAGATTACACCACATTCCAAAAATAATACATGTTAAAGAGAGAATACTTAATAATAATTGACATGACAGGATGACATTTTTGCGATGGGGCATTATGTATGTCATGCCTCGTTTGCTAGCTTGAGTAAAAAAACTGGTGTAATGGAAGCTGAAAGTTTACCCAAGTACCTCATCTGGGTAATGCTCAGTCAATATAAACGTAACACTTGGGTTTGCTTGCACCCTGGCTTCCAGATAGAACGGGGTTTCTATCATAATTCATCGTTTCACCTTATCTCCCAAAACAACACACCTTCCGTACATAATTCACGAAAAAAAATCCATAATAATCCCTAGATATTGACGCTAATAATTTTTAAGTTGGTAATTTTTACAGCACCATATTAAAAATTGCTCACTGAACAGAAATACTTTAAACAAGTAAAGAAGACAATTTTTGTTTGCGTCTTCCGTGATTTCAATGAATAGGCTTTGCGGGACACACACATGAAACATTCTCTGTAGTCGGACATAAATTTTGTAAATATTGGATAAAGTATACTGTATGAATTGACAGAAAGAAAAAAAAAGCTTGTTACCGCTAATACCAATCGAATGAGTACGATATAAAGTACGCATACCATGGTTTGCTACATAAAATTAAAAACGTAGGCTTAATGACTCAAGTTGATGAGACATGTAAGTTGAAGCAATTACTACATTGATGCTTATGTTGATTTTATACTTTGTCTTTAAATGTGTAGCATGACTGCGACTTGAAGTTGTTTTAAAAAGGATTTAAGTTTACAATTATCATCATGAGTGAGATGTATGGTTTCAATAAGACAAACTTACAAGCCGTTACAGTTATTTTTTGGATTATGATGCCGTATATCTTGCAAGACGTGCCGCAACACCGGAGCCGTAACGCATGAAGTCTAAGTCAAAACGTTAACTCTTCAATCAAACCTTCACTCAAGAAACTCATTCAGCGCCGAACAAGCAATGAAATCTTACTCTGTATGTGTAGGACACTATCTGGAGTCCAAACCCTGTACCGGTTCCTATGACTCAAGTTGATGAGACATGTAAGTTGAAGCAATTACTACATTGATGCTTATGTTGATTTTATACTTTGTCTTTAAATGTGTAGCATGACTGCGACTCGAATTTGTTTTAAAAAGGATTTATGTTTACAATTATCATTATGAGTGAGATGTATGGTTTCAATAAGACAAACTTACAAGCCGTTACAGTTGTTTTTTGGATTATGATGCCTTCTATTTATAAAGATGAGCTGCAACACCGGAGCCGTAACGCATGAAGTCTAATTTAAAACATTAGCTCCTCAATCAAATCTTCACTCAAGAAACTCATTCAGCGCCGAACAAGCAATGAAATCTTACTCTGTATGTGTAGGACACTATCTGGAGTCCAAACCCTGTACCGGTTCCAATATTTTTTTTCAAGTTCGAAAAATATAAGCAATCTGTTTTCTCTTCCTGTAACGAGCTTATTATCGCAGTGAAATTTATCGTCAAATCCTCTAGTCACTTTCTTCCTTAACTCTTTCCACAACTCAACTGCACAAGTAAACTGTGTGAAAGGCACGGAAATGTTTGTTTAAGACAGGAAATAAGAAAGAAAATTGTATTGATTTCAGGAACAAAAAGAGAAAACTAAAAATCGTATGTTTTATTCTCTTCGTTTCGTTTCCAAAAGACAATTCACCTGCCTACAACCTTCCTCGCGCTTTCCCAGTAACAACTGGTCATGCCTAAAATGTAAGAAAGCATGAACGCATGCATATTATGCATTTTACACACAAAAATGAAAGTCGTACTGCATATAAAGACAGCACGATAAACTTCAAAGAATACACACTAGTCAGACTATCTAAAAGAAACCGGAACTTTCATTGCAACTTTGTTCTTGGGGAGAAAATGCATGTTTTCTTTCATTCTACCATTCATTCTTACAATCTACTTTAACTTCAGGTAGTAGTAGTAACGATCAATCTGACAGGATGGATGCCCAGTTGTTTTTTTGTTGTCGTGCCATGTCGTCGTCCTGTAGGGTTTGGGTTTTGTACGTTTTTTTTTGTCTTCACAAAGCGTTCTTATCTACTCTTATTATTAAAACCATGCGTGTGTATGCTACTGGCTGATAAACCTATTCTTTATTATCGCACTGTGGCCATCAAAACTCCATGCATATTATGTTAGTCATGTTCATCCAATATTTCCACTGTCATCATTATTTCATCCTGCATACAATATGAATATCGATATTTTACACTCTCTCCATTCAAAAACACACACGTACAACGCTCTTCTACGCTGCCTACTATTACTCAACCATTTTTTTACTAGCTCGTGCGACTTCTTGTGAGTTTGCTACGATTTTAATCAAGAAAATGTAATTTTGATAAGAAAAGTGCACAAATAAAAAAAATATCAAACTTACCGTGATTATTCCTTCTACTTATTTTTATTACTATTATTCCACATAAAATAATATGCAATGCCGCGACCGGATGGACGAATAAAAAATTGTACAGACTTGCACTCTGCTGAATATAGACTTTTCAGTTCCTTTCCCGGTCGATAACAATCTCTCTTCTTCAGTTCTCTACGATTTGACCCGTGTATGTAAACACTGTATTAAGCACTCTGATACTTTTTTCCCCGATGAACAAGACAAGTTTCCTTTTGATTTAAACTGTTATACTAGTTTTGCTTGCTTGTGTGAGCTATTACGCTGCGACATTGCTATCATTCACATTAATGCACATTTTATGCATGCACGTATAAGTTAGCACATTATGTCCTCTCTGTCTTCCAACTGCTGCTGTCACAAAACAACGAACAAGTTATATTTTCTCAAGTTGTAATAGTAATAATAATGGCTAACTGTAGCAGCACGACAAACAAGGGAAACCAGAGATTTTTTATCAAAAGTAGATATTATCCACTGTAGTAACTTTTACTTTGCTAGCGTGTCCGATATGGGAAGTCTTTGAGTTTTTTTTTCACCACCAATTTCTTATAGCCTAATAGCTATATAATATGCATGCATACAGCCTCGACACAAAACAATTACATACGTACCCTTTTCCTCCTCCTCCTCTCCCTTGAACTTTTGAACTTATTATTTTGGTTGTTACTACGCAGTCAAGTTATTGCATTTATTCACCTTGAAAAAAAGTAGCAAAAATTATACAGAGGACTTCACTCTTCTACTAGCTGTAGTAGCAGCAAAATATTATGCTATTATTGTTTCAACCTTTGCACTAATTATTTTTATACTGCCAGCAACAGCAGCAGGAGTAAGCAACACAAATAAAATCCAACATGAACATGTCAATCGTAAAAAACCCACTAAAACCTAAAAGTTTTATTTCTTCTTCTTTACAAGTCTTGAAACTAGGATAGTATCAGTAGCACCAACTATTATTTAACTAAGCAGCGTGACTTTGACTTATTTAAAATGCAACCAGATCAGAAGAAAAAAAAAACACAACTAGTACTGCTCAACTTCCTCTTTTGCATGCAATGCGGGCACTTAATTCAAGTTCATGTAAAACTGTAATAATCAGTTGTTGCTGAGCCTGAGATTGACTATGCAGGTGGAAAGTCAAGCCAAAGCCAAGCCACACGCAATGGTCAGTAGTAGTAGTAAAAAAATCGTTACATGTAGCTAGCAGCACAACAATAATAGCTCACACAGCAAACAAAGTCGGCTTTTCTCGCTGTTTTTTTTTCTTTTATTTATCGTCCATCCTTTTCTGCTTCTGTTTTCAAGCGGCAATTTTCTCAATAATTTTTACATACAAGTTCATATGCAAGCTTGTGTGTATGTGTGTGGAACTTATTAACTTTATTTTTATTCTCTTTAACCTCTCATTGTTCACTTGGTCCGTTGTTTGTTGTTCTACTGTTTATATCGCTTCGGTTTCTTCTGTGCCAGCAAACAAACGGCTCGAGTGATGAGAGCAAACTAAATAAAAGTTTCAAGAGAGGCAGCAAAGTGCTAAAAAGTAAGTGATGAAGAAAATGAACAAGACAAGAAGAGAGTAACCAGTGTTGATGACGACGATAACGATAAGTAAAGTTGGTGGTACATGCATATAATATACCTACATAAAAAAGCAACAAAGTAATAGTAACGCTGAAAACGTGTTGGTAGTAGTCAATGATGATGAGGACAACGAAGAGGAGGATAATGAAGGAGAAGAGTAAAAAAGAGGTATATAGTAAAATGTACATAAAATATTATATAAAAGTGCATACATTATTATTATAAAGGAAGAACACTGGTTTTTATATAATGTTAGCCTTATTCGATGAAGTTTTGCCTGCTTAACTTAGAATACATGTTCATGAATACATTTACAATTTTCTGTTTTGTTGGTTCATTTCATAGTAAGTTAGTTGGATAAACAGACACAGACACAACACAACACACGAGCCATCGTCGTCAGTCGTCATGATAAAACCTATTCTTGTGGTGGTGGTAGTGTGTAGGTAGGCACTTGCTCGGCACTCTTTTAAAAAAGTAACTTTTTGTATGACGATGGCTCTTTAAATTTTCTATATTGTGCTTTTTGGCTTCTTCGCTTTAAACATACCTGCTTCACATGATGAATCCAGTCAGATAGATAGCAGCTAAACATTCTCTCTTGCTCCCTTTTATCTTTTGCTGCACGTTTTACTAGGAAATATATATGCATGTATTTTCGTAATAAGTATGCACATTGAGTTGTTGTGATGATCATATTGATGGCACAAGCTAAAGCCGAAACATTTAACGCTTATACTGTAGTAAACAGCAGCGAGAACTGTTAACATTTTTCTCTCTCAGATGTTCCTCTGTTTTATCATCAACCGCAGCAGCAAAATGCCAACTTGACTGACGATGAGTTAGCTGCTTTAGTTTTTTTGAACATGCAGTGCAAAGCAAGCAAGCTTGTTACGTTTTTCTTTTGTAGTATTAATTTGGTCTCGGCTTGTCTCCCTTTCATTCTGTGTCCGTGTTTATGTGCATCATCAGTGGAGAAGAAAAAAAACGGAGAACAAGATTGAAACTCCCTTTGTGTCATTTTTACTGATGATGATGATTGCATGCAGCTCAAACGGTAGTAGTAGTAATGGTGGCAAAAGTAAGTAGCAACACATGACCTTCCCATAAGTCAATTGGAACAAATAGGATGAAAAGGAAAATCTCTGCTGCTGTTTGCAAGCTTGCTTGCTTACTTTTATTCATTTTATCCATTCAAACTGATGCAAAGTCTTTGTTGACTTTTGGTTTTGCTACAGTGAATTATTTATATGTGTGTATATTTATGCGAGATTATAGATGGAAAGGGGTAAGCAATAGATTCTAATTGTTCATTGAAAATTCATCATTTATTGAAAGCAGCAAAAAAATATAAGTCTTTTGACTACTGGCTTATAATGATACTACTGTCGTATGTGTATGTGGTGATCATGATAAGCCTGTTATGTGATTTGTGCGTGAAGGATTTAAATGCATTGTTAGAAACATACTACGTGTCCATAGTATTAATTCCATGCAAGCAATGTTTTATTCTTCTTGTTCACTTGTCTGTCTGCTGTGGTGTAAGTGTAAATCACGAAGATGAACAACGAGACGAGAAGGAAAAGGAGATAATTAGCGTTAAAAAATGTAGCCTTCTTGTTTCTTTTCCTTGGTGCTACTTGCTTTGTAAGTTTGTTTTTGGAAATCCGACTTGCATCATTTTCTGTTCATCATATTATTATAATCATTATCGTTGTAATAATCTTGTCGTTTTGTAAAACCTATTATGCAATACTTGAAAACGAAATACCATTAGCAGCAGTCATGCAAAGACTTTGCAGCAAAGTCAAGTCAAGAGCAGAAGATTAAAAAAGGAATATGAAATCGAGTCATTTTGTGTAATGCTTTTATTCAAATATTGTTTTATGAACATAATTAATTCAAAATAATAACAGGGTTCTAAATTTAAAAGTAGTAATAATAATAACATTGTTTTTATCCTTTTTTCATGTAGACATTTAAGGGTAATGTATGCTTAAATGTGCGTGGCGTGCTATTATTTATGAATTTGATTTTGCATTTCGACATTTTATGCGAATATTCTAGAGATGGATTTATAGAGTTATCAGATTGTCCAATTAATGCAACAAGTTATTTCTTTTACGTGACCTTCACCGCTGTGCTCTCTGTGCGCTTTGGTCACGGTTCAAAAAAGGATTGGCTAAAATAGAAAATTTGGAACAACTTTTTGAGGGGTATGGTAAGTTTTTGTGGTAAGAATGAGTGCAAAAGGTGTTTTTGGTGGATAATGTTTTCAAGTAAACATAATTGGAAGTTAAATTTTATGAAAAATAGACGTTTTTAAGGGGGTTTCAATGCCGTTAATATTTCTTTAAGCGCTTAGAAACACCCGTTGCAGTAAGATCTGTAAAAATGTAAAGTGTGAACTTAAGTTAGCAAAATAAATTGGTATGCCTTATTATATTATCATAGCCAATTTGGTAGTATTTTGTTATTTTGCTGAATCTGTAGAAAACGTCACAGTTATTTGACATTGGGAATGATTCGTAAAACTTCAGAGGATTTGACCATTACAATCGAATATTTGGTATTTTTACTAAACTTACATTTTAGAAGACGTTGGTTTAGCTAAATCTGGAAACAACCATAAAATATAAGATAACATTATGCAGTAATATGTAATCACAAATTACAAAAAGTTTTGTCACGAACTTGTTTTTTTATTACTTTTCTCGCGTGTATTAAAAAGAGATAACAAGTCATGCGATTTCATAAGTACTTACCGTACATTCATATACTTATGCATGTTGCTTCACTTTTCCAGTGTTTTTCCTCGTTTGTGTGTTATTTTAGAATTTCGTTTTAAACGCTTCTGAATATTACATCATCATCTTTCTTTTTCATTATTAGCAAGTTAGCGCTAAAATGTCCTATAGAAGTGTCTGAATGACAAACTTTTGAAAACACATAATTTTGCTATTCTGCTAGACATGCGATGGTGCAAAGTAGATAGCAGAAATTACGGTGTGAAAAATCCGAATAGTTGCAAATAGTTGCGGCATCTAAAGTGCAAAGTGTACTACCATAAGCCAATTTTTCAATAATAGGCATTAACAGACCTAGTTATTTAGCATAAATTAAGTTGTCTCTTCGAATTCTCATTAGTTGAGTGACACAATATTGATATGCAACCGAAACAAGAGAAATGCGATAAGTGTGACAGATATGTTTTCTTTACTGAAAAAAGGAGACTACTGTAAAAAATGAGAAATAAAATAAAAATGGAAACATTTACGTGCCACCACTCGTGCCAATAATTACTTTTGACATTAGTACTGAAAAGTTTCTGTACATTCAATTCCATTCCCCAGCTTTCCAAAGGTCGAAATCAACGAAAATGAGGTTCTATAAAAGTTTGCAAAAAATAACTTTTTCTCAATAATTTTTGTTTATGACATTTTTCCATCCTGGAAATTTCCTTTTCCACCCACGGCCACTGGCTGACATTTTAGTATATTCGGGTAAAAGCAAATGCTGAATGAGTAGAGTCATCTTTTTTACAGCATCAAACGAATGTTTTCGTGTTCTAAAAATGCACATTAAAAAAACAAAAAAGAACTAAAAGGAAACAGAACTACTTTCGATAACGTTACCATTTCTGTTTTTTGAACTGAAGTACCTATATATTATGCGTAGTTTTTGTTCATCACTATCACAAAACAGTTATAATATTATCCTACTTTTTCCTTCTATTTGACATTTGACTTTTTAAAGACATTTTTGAAGGTGACTGGTTCAAAGGACGGAGAAAATTGAACAAAAATTAAGAGCGCAAAAGATTGCTAGGTATATAAACATGAGTGTACAATTTCAAAAACAAATTAGATACAAAAAGCGGAGGTGCTACAACTAGAACAAAGCCGTTTGTCATCTTTGACACTTTAGAAAAAGCACTAGTCACAAAGACACAAAGACTTGGATGGATGGATGATGACGGTTAGTTAGAAGAAGGACAGAGATTGCTATCTCTAAAATTGTGTGCAGGCAGGCAGACAGGCAAACATTCTGAAACTGGTTTCAGTAGTTTACTTTTGGAAGCAGATTTTATTCTCTACATACAGCTAATTATTTTGCCAAGAAGGGTTAGAAGAAGTGTTGAAAAGTGTAAAGATAGACAAAAGGAAAAGAGTCGTAGTTTGTGAAATATCATCGTGGCAAACTTTAAACCAATAATAGTATTTAGTACAGCTATTGTACAGTTTTTTTAGCCTTACCTTGTCCTGTCTCTTTAACCGAAAGAAGTAAGAGTATCGATCCTTTTTTTAAAAAAGGAAAAAGGTTGTATGGATATTGTCTAACAGTACAGATTGATGGGGCATGGAATTGTATAGGAAAAAAAGAAACGATGCATTTTTGTCATCATTACACTTTTGTCTAGATTCTTTTGTAAGAGAGGAGTAAATGCTAAAGTAATATGGAATTTCAGAAGGAGTTATGCTTCATCCAAAAAATAATGATTGTAATTTTTTCATCAGCATGTGACGGGACTGGTGACGATGACGAGAATGACGTTCAGATTTGGTGTTCTCCATGGCCAAAAAAGGAATCGGTTACTGGGATCGTTATTATTACTGCAGTCAAAAAAGCTGTTATGTAAAAATTGCATTTTAGCAGGAGAACATTGTGTGTAAAGTTAGTTTACTTACTGTATATTAAACAGTGCATTTTTATATATTTTTATGTGTTCAGTTTCAATTTTCTTTTTCAAAAGAGATACTTTGTTGCATTTATTACTGCTATTAAGTACACTGTTAGTGCTATTATGGTTGCATGAAATGATGTGATGTTATGATGATGATAGAGAAGAGCTTGAAGTTGCATAGGATATGCACAGGCATAAATACTAATTTGCATTGCCATCATAATAATAATCACCATCATCGTCAAAAGAAATGAAGCAAAGGACTAATCTTTTTGTCAGCTCTATAAAAGCACAGAGAAGGGTGAATGGAGGCTTAAAAACGTAATCATAAAAAATATATACCACTGGTGGGACAAGATAAGTGTGAGTAGCGAGTAATATTTATTGTGTATGCACATTATTATGAATTCATTATTGTAGGTCTCGTAAAATCAATATCAACATTATATTATAGAATAAATTGACTGAAGCGCGTTGCCACTGAATCTAAATATTAAACTGAATTTTGTCTGTACTGCACCCTGGTGCATTAAGTGTTTTGAAATTATACATTTTTACAAATTTGAAGTTTGATTGGGAAAATCTCAAAAATGCCGTACTCCACTAATAAATTTTGTAAGGCAGGTTTGGATGCTGTGAATAGACAATTCTACAATGCAAAATGTTGTTATTTGAAATATGGATGAGCAAAAAAATTGTAACTAAATCAGTAAAATTTTCACTTCAAACAAAGTTTTGTAAAATCATCGTTGCTAAAAATTTGTGTGTGACTTCAGCGATTGTTTTATTCTTTTCTTTCCAAAGAAGCCACCCGGCTATTAGAGATGGGAGTGGAAAGGTAGTGTAGTCAGAGTTGTACGCAGCTTGAAATATAGATTTTGACTTGGAGGACACTGAAATCGTGTCAATGTGAGTCCACACACCAAAAGATTAAAATAGACAAGCTAGTACTAACTTCAAACACGTAAGTCAGCTCCGAAATCCGTCACCTTCTCACATCACAGAAGAGGCTTATCTCTTCTCTCTTTTTTTCTCCAGACCTTCTTTGGAGTATCAAGTTATCCTAATTATCTCGTTTAAGCTTGTATACTGTCATTGTCTTCGCCATTAAAAATGCACACCATCACAACAAAAGAATATAGTCCTTTACATCAGTAATATGACAGATTACATTTTTCCTTCTCCTCCCTCCATCACCCCCGCTCAGGTATATTGTTGTAATGCATAAAATTCTTTGAATGGAGTAGTGTGCCTAGATTTCTTTTTTTTCGTACACACATCATCAATATTTTAATTTGAAAAATATTCAGCACCCAACAACCAACAACAGCAGCACAGCGGTGTGTTGTTCTCGGTGGTGGTGGTAGTAATGTAATAGGATACTCGTTGGTGGCCCATTGCCCATAATAATAACATGTTCACATGTCTTTCGTTTTTTTTCAGTTTACTTGATTGTTATTCTCCACTTCACGGTCTAAATTCTATTAAACAAACTATCATCATTGTCATTCTTCTTCCAAATGGTTCATATACTTGAATGCATAATATAATATCTTATCATTATCCTGATCATCTTCAGGAGCATCGTGTTTATGCAAAACGTGTGTGCGTAGGCAGCAGCGTATTAAATTTTTTTTTCTTTGCTGGATTATTATTATGATTATGCAGCAAAGCCATTTATGAAATGCCGTGATATTACAATGCGATACACACACAAATTTCAAATGACTTTTGCTGTGCTCTCCCAAAAAGTCATTCAAAAGGATATCTCCGTCTAAAAGCTGCCGTCTATAAGTATAGCCAGTAAAATCCAAAAAAGATTTTTTTATACAGTGTGAACAATCCGATATGTTTTTTTTCTTCTCGTGACGCTCACTTTGAAAAACAATTTTTGTGCCTCCTCCCATCTTCTTCATTTTTTTCAGATTGAGAATCACCAAGAAAAATACATTGAAAAATGAAGAAGCACCCATGACGGTAATATCACCATTGACGAGAGATGATGATTATCATCTCCATTAAAGTGTGTACTTACACGAGTATAATCATCCTCATCACATCAAGTTACTTCAAAGGTATGCATTTGCATATATTATAAACTTGTACAATGTAATAATTCTTCATTTTACGCTTATTTTTTTCTCCTTCTTTTGAGCTTCTCGGGAGCAAAAAAAAATATTCATTTTCAATTGAGCTCTTCAGAACTGCACTTGTGATCTGGTTCTGTTTAATATGATTATTATTACATAAATGAATAACATAGGTAGTTACCTACACTCGCGTAAAATATTCATGTACCTAGAAAAAATTAAAGTCATTATTATTCATAGCATTTCGTTTTGGATAAACGACAAACTAGACTAGAGACGTGGAGGAGGGTAAGGTTTTTAAAGCAGAGTCAGTGGTAGTGGAATTGAGTGGTTTTAAATTGGACGAGATAATAAAAATACATGCATATACTAAACTTGGTTTCTCTGCTGAAAGACTGCTGTTTTTTTAATATTTTGATTGCATAATATTGTATTTTCTGTTCATATAAATTTTTCCATACACGTCGCTCATCTTACTTTTCACGTTAGCAGTATAAATGCTTTGGAGTTTATGTCAAAGTTTAACCGAAAAAAAATAATTAAGAATGAATGATGGAAAAAGATGAGATTTTACTTTTAATAAAGGGAGTGTGTATTATGATGACTAGGGCTAGTCGCTCAGGAAAGCCAAATTAACAGCACAAGTACATTAAGGGTTAAGTAGATATTTAAAACACAATAAAAGTTTAGTTAACTTCTGGGGAAAATCTGCGATTGAGTAATTTCAAAGCTTTTGTATTTAATATATGTAGCGTTAGTGCACTGTAACGTCAGATATCAGGAAGAAAATTCGTTTAGATATGGGATAGAAATGACTCTAATGATAATTTTGTGTTCTCGTGCGCGTCTTTGAGCTAAGCCTGTGCGTATTGCAGGGACAACAGCGACAATGAAGAAAATCTTTTTTTTTTAATGATTTGTCATCTATTATGAGCTCTTTGACTTTGAAAAATGCTCTCATTGTGAGTACCACCGTACTACAATTCAAAACGTTTTCTGTTCTACTACCGCTCACTTCGCATTAGGTGCTGTTGACTGGTGGTGAATTAGGATGTAAAGGTGTGTTTTCTTTATAATTGCAAAGCGTGGGATTACGGAACTGGTCGTTTACTCGTGTATGCACCGACGACAGATGAGATTACCATTGTGTGCGAGCAAAACTAGGAATGTATTAAACTTATTAATGTGTCAACTAAAGCTAAAGAAGAAGAAGAAGCTGTCCAACATTTTAATTCACAGTAACCTTCATCATGTCGCAGCCTCCTCCTTTCATTACAATATTGGCATTCTTCATCATGACATCGGCATATCGATAACAATAACGGCAACTCAAGCACACACACACGTCTGTAGAACGAGAAGCAGCAGCAGAAGGTGAAAAAAAGCGGAGAAGAAGTATATAATAGGAATACAGAATACAACACTCTCCCCATATGCACCACAAATAGGAAGCACAACTCAACCAACCAACTCACAAAACATCACGAAATATATTAAAAATGATGTAAATATGGAAATGAACAAGAAATTAAGATAGCCCATTCTCAGTCAAGTGCTGCTATTATTGCCATTATGCATACACCTGAGTTGCAATGCAATTACGCATTTAGTACAATCTAATTTTCAGAGAATTTATCCACTAATAGAGAACGAATGAGAAAAAAATATAAGAAATGAAAAAGGTTTATCAAATGACACATTGAAGGGTATAAGATAGGATATTGTCCACTCACCACTGAGGATTTTCATGAAAGCATCCTTTTTTGCATCAATGATCTCGCATCGCATAAAAAATTTGACAAGATTCTACTTAATAATTTGGTAAACAAGCGTAGGAGAAGAGAGATGAGTATGAAAAGCAGCAGTAGGAAAAAAATATATTAGTTAAATAAAAGTTGAAAATGAGTTGACGCGGTGGCGGCGGTGACAGTGAATAATCTGATTGATGAAAATCATGATAAAAGGAAGGTTAAGTAGTTAGTGTAAGGTAGCAAAAGTACAAAAAACGCATCATTAAAAATATTGAATAAATTAAATTTTCGCGTTTTTTTCCCATTTTATATGCCAATATAATATGCAATAATACAATCTTCATTGATAATAGCTTGTTGTCAATTTTGGGAATAAAGGGATGGGAATGAGAGAACGGGTGGTCTGGTCTCAAGTGTATAGTGGTTCGGGCGGTGCGATGGTGGTGGTGGTGATATAGTAGTGTGTGGTTTGATTATGGTCTTCACTTGTTTTCTTTTAGTGTTCGTTTTATAGGCAGTTGTAGGTTAAGTTGAAGGATGAAAATGAGACAATTTTTATTTTCCCAAATGGAACGACATGAGTATCGCATTACCATTAAAAATCAACTAGATAGATATACATATACATTGCTGCTTGACACTGCACAGTGCACACTCGATGAGTGTATTAGGTTGCTGCTTGCTAAACCACACTGGCAAAAGAACATGGCAAATATATTTATGAATATTTTTTGAAAACAAGACATAAATGCGCATTTCAATTTTCTTTTCAAAGTGATCATGAGGAAAAGAAGAATCATGATGATGATGATGATGATGCTCAGGTTAGATTATTTGGAACAACCAACCGAACCCTCTCCTTCTTCTTCTTCTCAGCAAGCACTGTTTTTCTTGCTGCCGCTTCCCACGCACAGTTTTCTACAACAATAAATAAGTAATGTAGGTAAGTATGCGTACAACAATTTAGAATTCAGAGAAGAGTGGAGATTCTTAAGGAGAAATTGGCTTTTTAAGAGCGTTCTCCAAAAAAGCAAATCCTGGAACGAGAAAAATATAAAACTCAGCTTGAATATTTTATTGGCCATCTATTTCTCATTCTTGTCAGTCAGTATTTTTGCATAAGGTTGGCATATTTTTCTGCAATTTGTAATAATAGATTTCATAACTCAAGTGAAGAATACAGGAAAAAAATGTATGACTTTGGTGGGTGTATATGACGTATTTTTATCGGTTTTACTACACAATACACTTCAAAAGAAGAGACGAAAAAATCTGTCAAGAATATTTTCTGTCGAATTTGCAGACGTTTTTTAAACAATTTACAAATTTGTAAATGTGATGGAGATGGATAGTCTGTAAAATGGTGCTGGAAGTTGTGTTTTGCTTGCTTTTCTGATGTGCATGCTGCTTTCATCTAGCCAGAATGTTTTCAAATAATCATGCTCACATCAACGTGAAGACGATAGTAATCATTATTCCGCTTTTCTCTGCAGTACAAAAAAAACAGCAGAGTTGATTTCAGGTCGAGCTAGAGAGCGAGAGAGTAGGAGATGATAAGTGGACGTTATATTTTTGCTTGTTATCTAACCATCGGCATGACTGGAAGTTTTGTAATAACTCTTTAGCTAATCATTATCAGCCCATCACATCTGACACAAAAAGTCAATCCGCCCATTTGTCCTTCCAGATTTATTTTGTGTGTATAGCATTCATCCAACTAAACATTTTTACACGGGAAAGGTACATGCTTTTAAGTGAATTTTATGCACTGCAGTACTTATTAGAATTCTAGATTTTCACCTTCTGTAATACATTTACATAATATCTTGTTCATGAATAATTATTATATTCCGAGTATTCGTGAAAGAAGTGCATTATCATTTGATCGTTTTTGTAGAATGTTGACTTGGTAGACTGGACGGACGATAAGATGGATGCAGTGGAGGGGTTCATCCAATCTTTTCTTTCTTTCTCTGTCCAGTTTTTTTTTCTATTATTCACCATCACCTCCCATCCCATCATTCGATTTATACTCCTACACGACTTGTTAGTCGCTGAGATTGTGAATGATGTGATGATGTTTAAATCTTTGACGTTTTTGTTACCTGTTTTTTTGTTTCCCTTTTATCTTTTCACTGGTATTTAGAAGGCAAATGCGAGATTTTACATGGCTTTCTTTCATTCAGCTGAAAAACAAGTTGAATAATGCATCAGAATGGGATGCGATCAGTGTGCAGTATTTATTACATTGAGATTCAATTACTTTTGGGCTAATTGGCTGAAAAGAGATACTAATAACCGGAATGAAAAGGCGGGCTTTTGTAAAACAAAAATGCATAAATGTTGCGGTAGGCAAATTTAGCTTCAAGCAAACACGTGTTAATTGTGATACTAATTATAATCAACTGCGATAATGGTTTTCCTAAAAGCATATAGGTATTTTTATGACTACACTCCTTTTTTGCTATTTTACTTGAATTTAAAAATGGTATATCATTCTTTTTGCCATTATCTCAGTAGTCTCCGCTATGTCATTACCATTACTGTTACCTTAAAAGATTGTAAAAACATAACAAAATCATCACAAGATACTCCATACAGAGTTTTCAGTCAAAAGAATTGTTGTTATTTTGCTTTTTAGTTATTTCAGCAAATCTGAAATACCCTCGTGAAAATGCAAAACAAGCTACTTCTAAAGTTTTACAGCCTTTCAGCTCCTTTTTCATCATCATAATAATAGTTTACCTTAAAGACTTAACCGAATCTAGGTATTTTTCGTGTATTGGCTAATGCAAGCATATTTTGCTTAATTATTTCCACTGATAATTACCCATTTTGCTATGATGTGTCGGTATGCCTCTAGGAAGCCCCCACATTTAGAATTTTTTTAGTCACTATATTCAACATAAAATATCAACGTCATGAATCAGGAGGACACGTATAGGTTAAAAGATTGTTAAAACACCCGAAATAAACAAAATTTTAAGCATTTTAATGGTAAATGCAAAAGGGTTTATGCGTTTACTTCAGGGTTTAAAATGGCAACGAATATAATCTTGTACATTTTATGAATACTTGTGCGTATTCCTAAAAGAAGTACAGAAATCATTAATACCGGTAACGGTAATAACAATATAGAAAAACATCCCAAATGCCAGTGTTAATGACATCAGCAGCAGCTACGAGAACGAAGCCTTGCTTTACGGGTTTAAAAAATACAAAATGATACACTGCAGCTTTGAAAAATTAAATTTTTCATTTGCATAAGTAAATTGCTATTTTTTTGCTAAAATGGCGATATTTCTGCTGCTGCACTGATGCAATTTTCTTTACTAAACACATGTAAAAAAGCTTCTTACAGTTTTAAAGAATTCTAAATGTTCTACTACTGTGTTCGCGTTTGGCGTCAACGGCTGCCTCAACATTATATCTGCCTGACATTCGTGACAACGTATTATGTCTCTTAACATCCAGTTAACATCTCCACCAAATTTAACGAAAGAGTATCCTGTTCAAGGTGGAATGTGTCAAATTCTGCATATTAAAATAATTGGCTTCGAAGCTTTAAACTAAATAATGTTGCCTGACAAGAGAAAGCTGCATACTAATTGGATTGAAGAGACTCCAGAGTTTGCAAACCTAATTTTTTCTTAATCAACAAGTACACTTAAGTACATGTTGTACAAATTGCACATACAGTCAATCTTACATGTCACCAAGCGCATTTTCTACATCAAGAAAGTATGTAAGGTTGACAGGTCTTGCACTAGAGCGTTCCAAACAAAGTGGTCAGCGGTCATACTATGCATAAGAATTGTTTTATATTAGTTTCTATCACTAGTTCTTTTTTTAAAAAGGCAAGAAATATGGCAAACTAACCTGTGTCATATATAATTGTTATTATGCAAAGGATTGGAATGTACGCAATTGTTCAAATAAACGAAGGTAAACATGTTTTAGTCAGCTATTTAATTTAAAGAACCTTTCTCTGGTTTTTTATATATTTTTCCTCTCTCTAAATTTTGCTGGTTGTACATACAGCCTACCTTACCTGCCGTATTTTTGCTATGAAGTTGAAGGCTTTCAGGCAGAACACGTACCACCACCGTCATTTTACCAAAACGGGCTTATACCCCAAAGTAGAAAGACAGCAGGAAGCAAAGACAATAACATCAATAGGTCAAAAAATATGGAAACTTGTCAAATTGGGAGATGAGAGTGGGATACTAAATACAGTTATTTATTTATTTATTTATATCCACCTAAATACTTTTTTGCTCACTTTTTACAACATTGTAACTCTATCTGTTTGCCTCAATGCATTTTATGAGGCAAATGCACTTTTTAGATATGCTTATTTAAAGCTGAAATTGTCAAAAAAAGTGTTTTGCATTCTCTATCCTTTCATATCAAACTGACAACAATGTTCGGTGTGCCATTTCATGATACTTGCTTCTTGCACAAACTTTTACGTTTTGACACTATACACGGCCAGCAGTATGATTTGAATTTGAATAAGTATAATTTGTAATGCAATAAGAGTAACAATGGGATGATCCTCTTGATTGTCAATGTTTGTCAGTGTATTTTTAAAAACATGCGTTTTTACAACCGGGGCTATCCCAACCAAAAACAGACTTTTACTACTATCGTATGTAGCTGTTCCCCTCTCCTCTCCCTTCTTGACATTCTCCCTGCTTGCATTTTAAATAGAAATGCGAAAGATGCGTTTTTAACATTTTTTCTTATTGTTGATGCATCCAAAGATAACATCATGATGCCTCTCTTAAAATATATTCTGACTTTTGTCCAATCCATCATCTCACTCATCTTTTTTTTGTTTCTTTTACTTCTTGAGTGAGTGAATGTTGAATTTTTTGAATGTTTGTGTGTAGGATTTTGAAAAAGTGGGACCCACCTACTTATTAGCATATTATTCTAGATTTTACCCTGCCTTTTCCCTTGCTTTGCTTGATTATGCTGGTTGTTGTTGTTGTTGGTAGTGCTTGGGTTTTTTTGATGCAGCTGCATTTTTAACTTGTAGTGAAGATGACAGATACGGATGAGCCATGGGAGAGATGAGACAAGATATGAAGAGATGATGAGAGTGATGAGGAGGATGTGCGTATAAGTATCTTGCATACTACTGCAACAGTATGATACGTCACATGTCCATCAGAGTCGAAGGTAAAGTGGAGCTAAAAGTATTGAGAGATAATTTTGAGAGGATTCTATTCTAATAGGAAACTTCCCTCAGGTGTTTTATGACATGTCTATTTTTTTAAAAGGAAAAGAAGCAATGTTAGGCGGAGAGATTGAATCTGTGATAAATAGTCATAAATATGATGTGCAAGATTGGAAATAGTGCGTAGTTATGAGGCGAAAAAA
>JAHZMZ010003090.1:0-13943 GCA_027743805.1 Lepidocyrtoides sp. E14 | reverse complement strand
AGAAGAAGTGAAGAAGAGTTATAAATGTACCTACAGACAGACATGGTGAAAAGGAAGACAGCCATCCCAGGATGTAGGGGATTAGAGCTTGCGCATTTTTAAAGAATGGTCCACGCAAAAAATAGCGACAAGGATGAAAACGCATAAAATGATTACGAGGCATTACATTGCACATTGTTGAAGGAAATGTGCTATAGTCTGTCAAAAGAATTTGGAATGACAATAACGGTGGTGGCGAGGTACGCAAAGGATACTTAACAATTTTTCAAACTCGTGCTCTATTTTTACTGTGTAAGTCTGTCAGGTAGTACACGATTACGATGACTGAGCACTAATAAGAAAGAATAGTACACTCAGAGATGTTGATTGGTATTGGTAGGTTATGTTGTTTCGGTAAATAAAATAGCTGTTAAACTAAAGGAAGTCGGTCACCACTAATTTCTCGCCGAGAAATCGCAACAACTACACTCCAATGTTGTACATACCAACCATTCGATATATGATTCACTCAAAAGGAAGTGGTCACCCAAGAGGAGCTGATCCATTTTTTGATAGCATATTTGCACACTGTATGCTTTCAAAATACTCTTATGCATTACTTCACCCTCTTGAATGGATCACTTTCTTCCACTCCATTGTCCAATTTAATTCATATGCCAGTTTGAAAAGCTTGACTGTTGTTTCCCCACACAATTTAAACGGACATCTTGAAAACTCGTCATTTCTCATCCCTTCCTCTCATAAAACTGACCAATCCTACATAGCTTGTCCTTTTAAAATAAGCAGTGCTAAATGAGTGAGTGGTATGGTATGGCCTGGATATCAGCAGAGGGTTTCTGTTTAAAATCATGTTTAACGGGACCATCTGTAATTGCATTCCTCAAGTAGTTTTCAACAAGAGGAACATGCAAACTGCATTTATAATTTTGTAGTAGATGCTGAATACCCAACAAACTGCAAAAGTTACTGTTTTTGATAATGTCGACAGTACTACATACACAGCATAAAAAAGTTTCGGCTGACAAAGTTTTTTCATGTATACCTAGTTGTTTGCTTCCTACATGTACAATAAAACGGAACGCCTGTAGTTCATTTGTCATTCTTCTATATTTAGAATGTAGATTAGTAATGAAGAATACACGTCATGATCGCGTCATCACAAAAAAGTCTGTATCCGAAAACAATGAGAATTGCCTGCAGCTGATATTAGCCGGCACAGTCTTTGCCATTGTTCGGTTTCTAATAAAAACCTACCTAATTTTGTGAATCGAGCTGTGCAGAAACCGGTAACTGCTATTTACAGCGTGATTCGCATAGAATATCAGGACTTTTTCATCAGATCATTATTATCCACGTGGGGACTTTTCCCATTACGCATAGCAATTTACCTTTTTCCTCGGTCCACTGTTGTTAAAAAAAGTGCCGTTTGTGGCTAGTTTAATACGACACTTGTCATGGGAGTTTTGTACCAGGCGCAGCTGTATGTAGTTAACAGAACAAATTCAACCTCATCAAACAGTTACTTAAACAGACCACATTTTTCCCATTGGATTTATTTTTCTCATTGCCAGTTAAATCTCCCTCAGTACAAATTTAAAATGCATATTTTTTCTTTAATTATATTTCTGGTAGTATGCAAACGGTAATTGAAGTAATCTCTTTGTAAAAAAACCAGTAAACACATAATGGTACCTGCCTTAAACACTATATAGATTACAACCAGTGACCACTAATTATTATTAAGGTTATATACAGTATAACAGTACAACTATCTCAAGTTTTAGAAAACAGTGTTAAAAATAACATTAAAATGATTTAAAATTAATAAAAATAACACCAAGAACAATATCATCCATAAAAGGTTGAGGTAGTAGTGCTTTTGCCTATCAAACAGTCGGTTAGTTTACTTTGGTGCTAGGTTCCTCCCTTCCTAGTAATATCATGCATAACAAAAAGTTGTGAATTGTATACACTATCTAGATTTTTCCACTTGTCCCAATTCGTATGGCTGGAAATGTAACACTAACCTGCCACCTTGTTCGTACCAATTGATTGAACCGCAAGCATATGTAATTTGGCTGTAGTAGTCTGTAATCATCATCCTTCTCATTTGGCTATAGATGCGGTGCGGACACTTTCCCACGCGTTTTTTCCCTTTCTCTCTTACTCACGCAAATATAAATATTAAGAATTCACACGGTAGGTATTGCAGACCCATCAAATTGTGCGAATGACAAAAGATAATTTTGATAATTATATTAATCAAGGTTGCATTTCAAGGGCTTTTTACTGAAAATCATAATATTTTTTTACCATTTTCTACAAATTTCTTTATAAATAAATATTTAAGGTTTTGTCTTGCAAATGACAAAAAAAACCATAAAAGTTTTAATGCACTCTGTGTGTAGTAGTAATCTTTTTTTCATAATGGGCTGAATGTAAAGTTATGGTTTTTAACTCGTAAATCTTCGTAGTCATTATTGTCTAATTTCAAGTAAATGGTAAATTATTTCACAGGAGTGACCTGGAGAATAAAAACGAAATTGATAGCTTAATTAATGAAATGAAAACTTTCAAGAATTTGTGGCCTTATCACGCAAGCGTAGGTACTATAGAATAGCGTTAAATTTTAATGGTTTGCATAAAGTAATGTGAGTGTGAGACTGGAGAAACAACAAGCAGCAGTAAGCGGATATGTGCAAAGCACCTGGTACAAGAAGATATCAATATCACTTGAGTCTTCACCTTGTGATTCCTCGAGTGGTACCTGCTTGTGCGCTATGCTATTGTGCCCATCGTTATCTCTGCTACATGCAAATTACATTATTACGACCAAGTATCCTCGCTATCATCATGAGTCCAAATGAACACGTATTTTGAAACAACTGATATGAAACCAATCTCCTTCACAATTATACCACACGCAGCACACTTTTACAACCCTTCTGTCCATCCATTTGTCCTGTCCACATAGTCTAGAAGAGAATAGCAAATATAAACATTTCAAGGCTTTTCCTTGTGTCCTACCATCGGATCGGTCCATCATCATTGCAACTTTTAATGCATCATGTCCATCATACCGATGAGATGCTTTCGACCGTAAAACAAAATCCAATTATATTTAGTAAGGTTCCATAAGCACTGCTCTTACAATAAAGCTTAATAACCCGTCCCTAACAGTTTTTTTCTACTTTTTGCCATCATTCCTTTATCCCGTTTATAAGTTTAATGTTTAAAAATTAACGAATTGCCACATACGCTGCACCAAACATATAGCTAGAAAATTGTTCTTTTCTCGAATGAAGGTAATTTGGAGGTCTCTGTCGTTAGTAATATTACAGCTCCATAAACCTACATAACTGCTTACCTTTTGCAAATATTATAATTAAACTGTTTATTTATACGCACAAGTCTCTTGATTTTGTTTTCGTCATAACTTGCCAAAACTCCATAAAGTTAGCAAAAGTGTCTAATCCTTGTGGACGACGACAGATGGTGATGGAAACTTTTTATAAGAAAAGCATAATAATATACGTAAGAGTAAGTCATAGTCATAATATGTACCGTCTGATAAGCCTGTACTCTCTACTGTATGCATGACGAGCAAGCATGTATAACTTTATAAGCAACGCGCCTGCAGATTCCCATGAAATTAGTAAAATGTTTTATTTACTCTAGCAAAATAAGTGCATTTAGCGTTTATTGCAGATAAATTTTGCATACAATTACATGCATTAAATGTATGTAAAAATGATGGATAATATTATAGCATTGAAGATCAATAGGGACTAAGGACATGGCAGGGATGAGAAAGAAGAGATTTGATTGTTCATTTAATTCACAAAAATGGTAAAACAAGAGCACATGGTGTTGTGTTTAAAAAATAACAATAAAACTACAACTATGAGAGTGTGTAGTAGCAAGCAGCTGAAGAAGGGGCTTGCGGTTTTCTGTGCTCTCCCAGTAAACATTTGGGATAGATCCTTTAAAGCTTCGATGCCCTTCAGCAAGCACTTAACAATAGACTGGCAGTTTACACTGTGTGTAGTTTTATTTGATGCAAATATAAATACGTAAGCAAATTAACGTACTTTTACGTTGACTGGTATAAAGTGCACCTGTGTAGGCGTAGGTATCAAGTCACAAGATGTGTATATGCTATAAAGTGGACAATAGCACAGTATTTAAACATTAACAGAGTATCAGTTGAAATGCAGTCAGCAAGTAATCCATCCAATCAGTTGAAGTAGTAACTAGTGGTAGTAGTAGTAGTAGCATTGCAAATTCAAGGAACCATAACTCACTTTTGGTTAATTATTAGATTATTCACCTGTTACTGCATGGGCATACTAGCAGAGTTGGGTTTAATGCTGGGATTTGCCGTGCAAAAGATTCTTTTGCTGCAAAGGATAATGGTCATAAAAATAATAGCATACCTATACAAGTTACATTACACTTTGCAGTCACTCACAAGACATTCATTTAAAGTGTGTTTATGCCTATGTATTTATAACTTATTTTCTGTAACTCATTAGCAGAATTTTTAATCTCGTTTTTACACATGTAGATCGTCTCGCTGGTTGATCCCTTAAGCGAAGTTAATTCCTCAAAAAAATTCACTCTTTCGCTACTCAAATTTGTTAGTTCCTGTGCGATCAGATCGGAACAAACCATTAGAAAATAACTCAAATAAGGAGGGGGTATAGATAAATAATAGGTACTGTTTAAAAGAAATGTAAGAAAACCAGGATAATGTTGAGCTAAGTATGTGTTTATTCTTGTTGTTTCTGGTATTCGACTTCCATTTTAGAATTGGTAAGAAAACGTGCAAAAGCGTCACTTCCTGTCGAATGCGACTTTTAATGAAAATTGAGTTACACAGACACAGTAATGAGTAATTTGAACTTGCATTATCTTCCTGGGTAAAATTTAAGATTCTCTTATGGAGTAAAATAGAATAGTACATAGGTATGTATGTTGAAAATTTAGTGATGAATTATTATGATAACGTGGGAAGCCCATCAATGCCCAGACAAAATCATACAAAGTATACATGCATTTCCACGCAGAACATGAATTACCAGCAGTTCCAAAAATTATTATATGTACATCTAGGTACTTGTTTTTACCAGACTTTTGTTTTAACAATAATGTAATTTGGCCTTCTTCACTTTGTACCCATATCTTTATATCGATTCAAATTTACCAATTTTGAATCATCATCATCATAGTCCAGACTTGACTTGCGGAAGCACATGGTGAACCTTGCATATGTGTAAATTGTTGTCTTTGCGCAAACACTGACCATATAATATTGCTTAACTTGTGCAAAAATAAATACCATTCGTTTTTTGTCTGACAGGTAAATAACTTGATATTGCTTTGATTAGCTTGAGAACAATTTGCTTCCCACCTTTAATTTTAAGTTTGCAATTGAGAATGACGTGCAATTATTGTCGCACGTACATACTTTGTTTTTACGTTTGCAAATGTCTAGGAAGAAAAAAATGTGTATGTTTACGTTTAGTGTGTGTATGTTTACGCTTAGTGTGTATGTTTACGTTTAGTGTGAATGTATACACTAGACAATTATTTTTTTCATCATCGTAAATACAGTAAATCATTTAAATCATTTATTTCGTAATTAACCTTAACCTTCATCATAGTAAGAAAGGAGGGAGAAGAGCGGTATAACTCCGCCTTTAATTTATCCATGTGGAGGTCAGCTACTGGAGAGAAACAATATCGGTTCACACACAATAATCGTAAATCAGCCGACTTTGTATGAACTAATTAGCAGGAATTTATTGGAAAAAGCTCGTTTCTATTTCCTTCCTTCATGCCAGCGAATTTAAGCAAACAAACTCATAAATATTACTGCGGTTCTAGAAAATGTGTGTAAAACACCTGCCTATGTATGGGAGGGTACTTTTCCACAATTCAGACCGGGAAGCTGACTACACATACCTATGCTTATACCATAAGTAGTCAAACCTTATGAAATTTTGATATGTATTTGGAAAAGAAGCTCCTTATGGATCAAAGACAAGTGTGTCCATGTTGCTACTTTGAAAGAAAAGTAATTGAAAAGGTAAATAACTTTTGATAACAATTATTTGATCCTGAATGCGTATATGATGATCATGTACGTAACCCGAGACAAATAACCTGCTGTCTTTTTCCCGTATGTCTGATGCCCACACTGCTCTTTAATAAATAAATTACGCACTTATTATGCAAAGCAATTAAGCTTATTAAGCAAATAATTCATGCAATGAGGAAAACTGTAGACTACTCTCATTTTCCTAAGCATGCAAGTTTGGCTAACAGGTATTGTTTGAGTGCGGTTGCAATTTGCTTGCAAAAACGAGGATGAAAGTGACCATATAAATTACCTACTAAGATTATATCATTGCTCCTTTACATACCCACCAACACTGTCCTCTTATTAATGAACAATCTTATTGAAGCTATTTACCTACTCAAATTACAGATGGCTGTACACAGTTGAGCTAGGCATGATGCACATTTGCATATACAAGTGTTTTATTATGATGGTGAGAGAGTCTAATAATGCAATCAGCTCAAAGTATTAACCGTATCACAGTAGGAAATTTTTTTTTACATTTTGTCGTTAACAATAAGCGTGCACAAGTCGCAATGCTGAAAATATTTCTATTTATCGTAATACAACAAGGCAGAAAGATAAGCATCTTTATGGAATAAGAAATAATTGGGGCAAGATCCGTCATGGAAGGTTGACTTGGGTTTGTCATGGTCGTGCGATAAAATTGTATCATTTTTAGCAAGTGTGATGGTGCGATGATGGCAGTAGTATATAGTAGTTCATGTTTAATAAATAAATCGACACGCTCATCGTTCGTTGCTACTACTGTATACATTCACAAGAGAATCGATAAAAACATTGCTATTCTGAGATAGCAATGAGACAATTCATGTCTCTCATTTGCAGCTACATATGTTCAATTTGTGTTGCAATTCTGAATTGTAATAGCAATAAATTCTCATAAAGGCATGTTATGACGTATCAGTATTATCAAACAAATCAGACAGAAAAATATTATTGTTGCAAGCTGTATAACAGTACTTCTATCACCACCATCCCCAAGCGTATTAACAATACTGATAAATGAAGTTCTACAAAATTGTGTGCTCAAACTGCTCACTAAGCAATCAGAGATATTTATCACCTTCGCTCATCGCTTCATTTCATTTCTTGAAGAAGAAAAAAAAATCATGGAAATTATTGACCAGTGCGTCTCTGTCATCCTTCATTAATCATTGGAGATGATATAACCTTAAGTTTTTCAACTAGTATCCAAATAATAACTTGCCCAGAGTTGTCAAAGGTCATCATCATTTCTACACGACAACACAACAAAACTTGCGACAAGACATATAGGATATATTATATTGCTGCAAGCGAAATATGGTAGCCAGGAAGGAAGACAAAAATAAGGTTGACGCAGTAAATCTTCTCCACTACTGATAATAAATATGATGCCTTCTCCGTACATATTTAAATTCCTATCTGTGCATGTGCCAATATACCACTCTTCCTCCATGTTCATTGCTATTGCTGCTATTTTACAATATTAATAATTATTGTTAATTTTTTCATGACCCTAGATTCTAGAAGAGTGTGCACAAGTATGTTTTACAATCTGCAAGTAGGCACTACATCATGAGCATTGTCTACGGGGAATCTCACTTGATCACGACAGACTCTTAAATGATGGTAATTACCTATTACAGACGAAAAATGTATTGCTGACGATAAATGACAGTGAGTGGAAAATCTGCCGTAATGAAATTTGCATTTGGAGATGATATTTAAAGTGTAGGTAAACTACAAGAACATTATTTTTCCAATGGAAAAATCAAGTGTGAGCAGAATTTTAATCAGCCACACATAGTGACAACGAACATGTCACCCTGAAATGCTGAATTGTCCAGCTGCTGAGAGGGAGGTGAAATTTATACAATTGAATTAATAAGATGTTTAAGCAGAATAAATATTTTTTGTGCTTGTGTGCACAGTTTGGTCATGCACAATTTATCATTTTACTACTGTTACAAAATCGATTGTGAAAACTTCCTGCTAACATCACCACCACCGGCCACTTTGTCCATTCTCATTTTAAACTTGGTTTATGGATTTTCGAAACACGCACAAACTTTTGGTGCATTGTTGTTGAAATTTTTAAACATCATATCTTTCTTTAATACACAAAAATTTCAGCATAATAGTAAGGAAATGTCGGCCATTTCAGCAAAAAAAAACATTGCATATGTCAGGAGTCAGTAGTGTAGAAAGATTAAGTGTACCTAAAAGGCAACATATATTATTTATTTACCTATTCATCAATGTAGTAACAAAAATGACCACTACACTTAGCGAACAAGATGTTTTGCTTTTTTATACTGTGAACTGTGAACTATGGACAGAAATATAATATACTTCTGCTGCACCTTTTCTTAATATTGTCTATGTCTGTTATGAAAAAAAAAGATTGCAGTGGTTAAACTGTGGTTGGTGTATAATTAAAGTAAAATCTGGGCTACTTGTAATCAGTTTTATCAAATAAACAGCAGCATATACTTATACCTACAAGCAGCAAGTATGTAATGTACACTAATATTAAATCTTGAACAATTTTTTTTCGTCTTGATAATGTGCAAACGAAAATGAATGTGGTGGGAATAGACATGTGCTTATTTATCGCTGGTGAATTCTTACACACCAATTTATTCTGTAGTGTACACCTTAAATAAATCTCAAGCTGCAAACAGAGAGAATTAAAGTGATATTCAATTCTAGTCGTCGTAATAATAGAAGGATCTAATACTCTAACTTGTATTTTGCTACAGTGCATCAAGATTTTGGTGTATTTTTAGCTCTTTAACTAGACAAGAAAGCGTCTTTGCCCTCATGCATAGCAGCACAGCAAACAAGAGATTATAAATTGCACACACGTATTTTTGTACATAAAATTCAGGTACCTACACAAGTTCCCCTATTATATATACATAGTATGCATTTTACGAAATAAAAAAGAGACTGTACAAGAATAACTCAAAAGGATGGACTTCATCTTGTTTTTGGTACAAAAATGTGAAAATTAATCTTAAATCAAAGTGATGATGTTTGATAACAGATGAAAACTTTTCCCTTTCTGTTGATGGTCTCTTGAAATGCTGAGGGCTGAGGCCTGCTTTTGTTTTACTATCATTTATGTATGCTATCTACTTGGCCTTTGTGCGCATTGTATTGATTGCAAAAAGGGAAAAAAAGAAGAAGAAAAAACACTTTCGTTGAATATATTTGTATTTTCTTGGATTTTGTAAATTTGCCACCTAGTAGAATGTGAATTTATGCATTACAACGCAACAGGTCGCAATTTTCAATTTTGATTATTATTATTACTATTCTTATTTAATTTTGGTCAAGATCAATTCATAATTCAAGGAATTTCTCAAAACATTATTTCATACAAGTTAATGAATCGACAGAAGAGCGAAATAGTGACCAGACCAGACCGAAACATGCAATCAGCAAATGACATTCTCAAAGTCTTACAAATGTTTTGTGTAGAGCCTGTTATTGCTTTTGCTGCACAGCAGCCATTTTCTGTTGAAAAAATAACAAGCAACTAATTGGTATGGACATACCATCATGCAATAAGGAATAAGCAATTCCGATAACGCAATGCACTCCGTTTCATTAGCCATATCATATTCATTTCCTCTCAACAAAGGAACAAGTAGACTTGAGCAAGCAGGAACCCTAAAAAATATACCTGACGAGCAAAAAGCTTGCCGAGGATAAATGATTAGAAGGAAACAACAGAAAAAGATGAACACGTCGACCCTGCAGTGGGAAGTGCTGCATAGTCCTTTTTGCTAATATGTAAGAGAGTTCATTTGAGTTGCATAAAAAACACAGTCCCTGCAATATCATGTTTACAATTTTAAATGCATCTTTAGGATGAATGATGCGAAAACACTACAATCCACTTTGAGCTCTAGGCTATACTTGCTCCTTCAAAAAAATAAACGTCAACATCACCACAAAAACATTAGTATTCGTTGCTGCTCTATTTGACCATGCAAATCGTTCAATAATGCACACAACGACGACGCGACAATGATGACGATGATGAGGAAAAGGAAAAAGATGCCAGCAAAACTGCATGCCTAACATTCTAACACTACTTGTCCACATTTTGATATGACGTTTGTCGTAGCAGCAGCATAGCAGCATCAACGTGATTGACTATTGAGTAGGAGAAAAAATATATCTTTTATTATTTTCTTGCAGTAAGCGGCTAGCTGCTTGGTGTGCTGTCTTTTCATTCAGGTAATTTGTTGTGTATTGAAAAAAAAAATGTACGCATATTGTTATTATGATTAAGGATTGTCATTAAGGATGTTATTATTATTATTATTATTGGATTTTTCTGTTGCGGCTGCTGCTTACTTTTGAACACTTGTTAAAGATGTCAAATAAAAAAGGATTCATGCCTACTAAATAGATGCAGTGGTAGTGTTGTTGACGTTAAATAACCGTCATTTCATCTTCCCTATTGTTGTAGGATCCAAAAAAAAAACTCATTCATCTCCTTTGTGTGTCGATGCATGCATTTCTCGCGGTAATGTGTCGCCTCATCATCAACATCATTTACGTTATTATACTCATACAACAATGTTATTATTGAAAGTGTACGTGGTCTGGATGCACAACATTTTTTTTCAAAATTCCATATTTGGGTCATGATGTTTCTCTTGTTTGAAATTTGACTCCTTAAAAGCTTGTCGAGGCTACTACAATGTAATTTTGCAAATTATTTGAAAAGTATAAGTGGTAGAAGTCATAGTAAAATTTTGCATTGTTGTGGTTCATTCGCTGAGGCACAGTATTGAGCATCTTTCTGCTTCTTGACTTGACTTTTTCATTGCACTTTTTTAAATATTAACTGATACGATGGGATTCTAGCACACGTCAAGCTTCTCAAAACCCAAATATATTAATAAGTTGAATGCATGTATATAATACTTAAGTGTTTTCTTTCAACCACACACACCCTTATGAAAGATGAAACAAAACTGTAATGGATACATATTATACTTCGTATCGGAACAATATTTATGAAGATTAGGGCGGGATTAACAAAAGTATAATATCAATATCAACTGAGGCTCTATTGAAAATAACAGTAATTTCTTTTTGCATGCAGACGCATGATGTATTTTAATTTTGCTTTGATTAGGCATATCTATATACTTGATGATTTTCGAGCAATTCCCACAAAAGTGCATTTTCAAGACATGTGTCATGTATACACGTATTTTTATACAATAAGTTCACGAGTTTAACATGCGAGCGCTTTTAAAGAAAAATGTAATTCAATGAAGCATAAGTATTATGCGAACAGAGCGCAGTAAAATTACAGGGAGCAAATTACAATGACAGGGGACAAGCTTATAGGTTTTTGGTTCAATATAGTATGCTGCTGACAAATAAGTATTATTGAGTCATTACATATGGACTGAATCCTTACTACCTTCGCACAGATCTTCTCTGTACGCTGTACGTGAGACTTAAAGTCAAACATGTTCTTACTTTTTTTTCTATACCTAACGTTCGAATTGTAATGTCATTTGTATTTTATTGGTCATTTATTCTGAACTTTAAACTAATGGAATTGAATATAAAAGAGCACGAAACAAAAAATATCTGCGTTTCCAAACTTATTTTTAATGTATACCACAGTGACTGATTTTTAGTTTGATTTTATTATCCATCAATCAGCAAATAAACCTTGTGCGATTTACCCAAACAATGCCTCGCAAATTTTATTATGACTCACATATTTCATACTCATACCTATCATATAATTTGCTAGTCATAATAAATATATTGTGAAACAACACCGCATTTGAAACTTTTCTTACCTTCTCATAAAGGATCCAAAACAATGTTTTTTCCACTACGTTCCGAGTTGGATAATTAGAGAGATGAACCACGTATAATAAAAAGAGATATTGAAATTTTTCAAGTAATTTATATTTTTACGTTGTCGCTTTTTGATAGTTAAAAAGCAAGGATTTTTGGTGATTCTTCCTCTCAACTTTGTATCATCACCGTAGGTTTATGAAGGAATGAACTACACAAATTTTATCGAGTTGATGTATGTAAGACATATTGACCGGTAAATAGGTAATGAATGACACTGAAACTTTAAAAAGGTAATGAAATCGGTAACACCTTCCAATTCAAAATCTTCCGGTAATTAAATTATCATCACAAGGTGCACATTTGACAGGAATGGGATGAGGAAATCACTTTTCGGTTCTCATTTAACAATTTATTTATTTTTTCCACTCGCACACTGAATTGTAGAATTCTTAAAATTTTGAATTTTCCAATTATTGCACCAAAGACATTTCACAAATTTAACACGACAAATTTGAGATGAAAGTCGGTGTAGTTTTATTTGTTTTTATTGTTTTCCCTGTGGCCAACATTTTTCTCCCACTGTAGATAAATAAATTTTTGATAATATGAATGTTGCGATTGAAAAGTGCACAAATGTGATAAAATAACCAGACACTAATAAATATCTGATAATTTTTTATATAGGTAGCAACGGCCACACATTACTCTTCACATAAAAACAAGAGATGCGTTTCACGTTTCGATTTTTTGGTTCAAGAGACGGAAGAGCGGAATGAAAGCTCTCTTACGAACGACTGAACTTTCAAGCAAGTTTCGTCTTTGTTGCTTCTACTTTGTTGATTTTCATTTGGATGTGCATACGTACACAAATGGCGAGAGAGAGAGATGCTCGTATACAGTATCCAACAATGTGCTCACAAAACACCACAACAATCCAATAGAGCCAACGCATGAGTAAGAGTTGTACTTGTTGCATGAGCCATGAGCTCTAATACACTTGTTCTTGCAGACGTGGTTAGTTAGTGTAGAGTATTATTAAAGCACACCTTTACAATTTTACACGATGGTAATCTCTTATGCGAATATTATAAATATCTTTTTATGTTGTGCTCACTGTTGAAGATGTGAGTTTTGAATGAACAAGTCGTAACGTTAGCTTTGGCGTTTCTTCCACAAATTCACAGGTAGAACGAAATCTACTGTAAAGTGATGATATAGCCTGCTGCACACACATATATGCATTGTTTATGATTTACGGTTGCAGCCATGTATTCAATGTTCGTTTTTAACGTAAGTAAAATAAGTAGTGAGCAGGATATGAATATATTTATATGTACATACGTCTACAAAAGTTATAGCAGGCAGCCAAATATGAATGGCCAGTGCTGGTTTGAAAAAAAAACTCTTGGAGTTCTTTTTTAAGTTAATGTAAAATGCAAATATTTAATGTCTGTTTTGAGAACTAAATGTCCATTACTCAGCGTTCATTCCCTGTTAGTCTTAAGAAGGACCCCATTGTATTGGTTGGGACTGTGGTGACGATAATGGATGGTAAGCATTTTTTTTGTATTTGTAACAACGATGTCTTCAACCGTAAATGACTACAAATTTGAATAAGCGTCATCATCGGTAATATCTTCCTTTCTGTGAAATTATCAGACACGTCTTTATATACGAATACAATGGTCGTGGGAATAATGGGGTACAACAAAAAGCAGAAATGTAAGGTGACACAATGCCATCAAAAACGTACAGGAACCTTAAAACAGAATTATTTGGTATCTGCTCTCTGATGGACAGACAGATATAAAAAAAATATACAGATCAAGGAAGAGTTTTTGCTAATTGTAAGGCTATTTTTAAAGGTTAGTTAAACATTAAAATCAAAGGATTAGCATTTACGGGTTACAGCGTAGGCTTGAAAGGCTGCAATAATGTCATCATGTACGTTTACAACACATAC